>CAIGRR010114027.1:0-16893 GCA_903798365.1 Fraxinus sp. 1973-6204 | reverse complement strand
TCGGGCGGGTTTTGCCCCGCCCTAAGCCATAGTCTAGTGTACATATACTGCAATTGTTGATTTTACATCCCTCATTTGCTCCTGACGGAGGCCAAAAAGCAAACGACAACTTTTCCTACACATTTTGCCCACAACATTAAATCCAAATTCGCTACGTCAATTCCCTACCGATTCCCAAGATTTTTTCTTTCACAAAATCTCTTTTAGCTCACAAAAGCACTACCGACTTAACTGCAGTGGTATTAAAACATCAAAACATCAGTTTATGTAACATTATATGATATGTTCAATTAAAGATGAAATTATACAAGTTATTAAATTGAACTTGTTATTTAATGTCACTGGTGTTTCTATTTAAACTGATGTTAAATACTGGTGGTACTAAATAATACTATTCAATAAAAAATGTTTTTAACAACTACTACGGATCTCTTCGGCTTCTTTCAATCCAACAGATACTAAAAACCCACGTGTCACCATCCTGGAGTGAAGTTATATTTGGGCCTTTCACCATCGAGCCTGAAATATTGAGCCCATTGTCCAACCCAACACTAGTAATACTTTTCAATGAAATAAATAGGAGTAAATTGCACTTAAAATTACTTATATATCCAGTAAAATCAAAAATCATAAATAAATAGAATTTCAAATGACTTAGAGTTATTTGCAGTCGAAAAATAGAAATTTAATAAATTTTCCCTGTTTTTTATTTGCTAGTTAACAATTTCCCTTAAATGCATCTGAGTCTGACATTTTTAAATGATTTTTGAGATAATTATAAATCTTGAAATGTCAAAGGAAAAATTGAAAATGAGTTTTAGAAATTTAATTTCTGGATAGAATGCTATTTGTAACTAAAGTAATTACACAAAGAAAAATAAATAATTTTAATATCGAAGAATTACGTCATTAATAATATAATAGTTGCAAATATTAATGTATTAGTTAGTACAAAAAATTTTGGTCTCGTGTAATTTCGTACAACGTGATATATTTTGATCGCGATCGAAATTAGGTCTTATTCCACAACATGAAGCGAGATTTTGGGCATAAAATGAAGTTTCTTTAAGCATTCATACATTTGAATTTCTACTATTTTAAGAATATTTACATGAATCATGCTACATGTACATTTTATTTGACAACAAGTTTGACATTGTGCAACGTATCTTGACATCATTGGATAGTTTAAAAAAAACACACATTTCTGCCCATTTCAATTTGAAATTCAACGGAGTGTAAATCACAATATACAAAAAAGAATGTACAAGTGGTTTTATCCATATTTACATTTATCTGCAACTTCAGAAATAAAAATTGGAGTTAAGAATACATTTAAATATTTCATCCATTATCGTGCCTTGATATCCAAGTTTGAAAACCCTACAGTGAACATATAAAGATTTATATGAATTTTAATTAATTTTCTGTGTGATTTACAAAATAAAATGAGACCTCTATTTCTATGAATGAGGTAATGTTTTATTTTGCATTTTCACCATTCCCAGGTTACAATTATTTACACCCTAAAGTTTACTGCCCAAACTGGCTACATCTTTATTGTCTGTCATTCCAAAATGTGAATCATGTTTGGTGTACAATCATGGATGACAACATTATTTACGGAATGTCACGTGACATTATATGATTGGACAATTTTAACAAAAAATTTGTTTTTCAACCAACAGTTTTTTGCCAACTCGCCAATTGTCAACAAAGTTGTCATCCATGATCGCACAAATAGCATTATTATTCCTTTTCATAATTTACAAACTTTTAATGCTTCCAAATATGCATTTTTGTTTAAAAAAAAGTGGGCAAATTTGAATTTCCTGAACCAAGACATTGCCTATGAGTAGTTGGCTTGGGGGCACGGTTAGAGCGCTAACTCATATCTTGGTCAGGCTGCTTACCGCGACCTTGATAAGGCTGGAACAGGAAGGACCGTTGGATAGCAAAAGGTCTATGGAAGAATCGGTTCTGGCTAGGTATGTTATGCTTCATAAGTGTACTGAAACTTGAAAACTTGCATAAGATAGGCAAAACTACAAATTTGGCTTCAACATTACCGTTTGTCACTGGTTTTGTCCATTCAAGAAAATTGTCCAGCCAAACTGTCGAAAATCAAAAGCAAGCCTTGCACGAGGATAACACTTAGTAGTATCTACATTGACTGAAAGGGATTACTCTCCACCTATTGTCACTCGAATGAACACAAAAACTCTAACTTATTGTGTGATCGGTTCACAACATCATGAGACAGTTCAATCCATATGCAATGTGTGTACCTTCGAGAGTATGAGAGCACCTTTCCACATATTGATCATTTGTATAATTTCTGATCTTAAATCTGGAACTTAGAGGTGTGTAAGTGTGTGTGTATTCTTATCCCAGTTCCAATGGGAAAGAGATGATGGAAACTTCTGCAACAAATTTGTTGGATTGTTCAATTAAGTTCTTTATTTTCAGCCTGTGGCATTAAAGATGGTTTTGCTTAGCGTTGTTTTTTAGACACTCGACTAGTATGTGTAGTGTTGTTGTCTATTATTGCATTTCAAACATGTCCTTAGAGCATGTGGGATAAACATTTCTAGACGGGATTGGACAACTCTATAAACAAGATTTAGAATTTCTCTTATTTACATTCCATGGAGTAATATTTTCTCCACGCCTCATTGAATAAAATTAAAATTGGAGTAGTCCAACGAATGAATCAACAACTAACCATCTTATGATATTGAAGGAGCCAAGTTCATCATAACCCCACCCCACCCCATCCCACCCCAAGAAAATATCAATTATTTTTGGAAATCTTCTCTAATATATCCCAACCCCACCCTAACTTTTCAATTATGATGGATCTTTCATGGACATAAGAGTGCAATCACAAAATTCTAAAATCCATTTAATTTAGTTTCTGAGAGGTATTCATCAGCCATAAAGAAGTACCAACAACCATGAAGCAGTTGTCACCATCTCAATAGAAGCCAAATGATTTGCATTGTTTTTTTTCAAGATGAAAAAGAGTTTCCAGCTAGACTTGAAGAGACACGTAAATTTTCAGGCTAGGGGACCATCAACTGATTGAAGGGTGTCGAATTCAAAAGATAAAATGAAAGAAAGATCCATCTTCTCAACATGTTTAGCACGTTCGACCAAACAAAACTATACGGGATAAAGAAAGATAGCAATGTAAATATGGTTTGTCGATTAACTTTTTTTATTGCATCAGAATTGAAATATGTTAGGTTTCAACATTTCTGGTTTGGTTGCCTGTTAATCTCAAGGGCTCCTCAAGAGACAATCATTCGATGTTGTCAACCATTGCCAAAAAGGCTAAGTAGCTAATAAATCGAAATAAATGACATGTTGGTATAATTAAAAGATAAATAATGTTATAAGCAAGAGTCAACGTTTTGAATATTGCTACCTAGTAGGCTAGTAATGTTAAGTTTTAAAACATAACCACCTCTACCCCCACCCCACCCCAAGCTGTTATACTGTTCTGATTTTACTTTTTATTTATTAATTAATTTTTTTGTAAAATTAAGGAAGTTGATGGAGGCATGAACTGTTTCATTTTGAAGGCATGAATAATTGACTAATTCTATACATAGGATGCAGCCTAATTGTTTGTTCTTATTCTCACTTTGAATTCAAGAAACCAGTTCTAGGCATCAGCGCAAGTACAAGACATCCAAAACACGCAAGACTCAAAATTTCATGCTGATTTTTATACAGGGGGATGTGCACAGTGCATACTTCAATTTCTTACGCCTAACTAGCGCCGGAAGGTCAAAAAATTCAGTGACCTAAGGGAGCCGGCGACCCGAGGAAAATATAAATAGGTATTTAGCCCTCAACCAGGTTGGAATACACTGTTCTCATAGTGGTACCAGATTTGACACCTCGGATATGCTAAAAGGAGAGCAACTATGAAAATCGGTTCATCAAATCATATCTTCCAAAAAAAAAAACCCTAATTCATGATAGAATTAATCAAAAAGCAGCAAAATAACATGAAAAACATAAAGCAATTCAAATGGCTTGAAGCAAAGTTGAGCTCTACTCAGTCACTCAGATAAAAAAAAATATGAAAGTCAAGCTGGAATGTTGGACAGCTAATACATATATAATAGCAAACTGGGATTGAAAAACCTGAAACTAGACTCAGTATTCTTCTTCCCTGCGTTAGGCGTCATTGAATTGAACTCACTGAAAACTCTCCTGAGAACCAAGATTCATCTACGACAGCAGTCAGCAAGTACTTGAATTTTTAAGGGTTCTCTTATTGGACAAACGGATAACATCCTGCAAATTGAGTCCAATGTAATAGAATGCTACCGTACTAAACGTATATATATAGAGAACATGTTACGAAGATTAAATAGAGTTAAAATAAATTAAAAAATCGGAATTTAGAAGATTACCTGTTTATGAAGAGGAGAGCTATTTCAGTATGTGATATAAATTCAATGGCGAGAATCAGAGGACGATGGCTCGTTGGTATATCCATCGTTCTCCTCTTTATCACCTTGAATTCGTGCAGGAATATGAAACTCGGAGAATCCACCTACTGTTGAAGTGAATTCAACACCAGATAATGATGATGAATAAATTGGCATGGCTGCTGGATTGTGATGATGATGATTCTGGCTATGGTCAGCCGTGGCATTACCTATGGTGGATGGGTCCATCCACGCACGAATTGAAGGTGTGTTACTGGACTGAAGGGGTCCCCTCTGAGAAAAAAGGCTTTGGCCTAATAGCTGCTGCAGCACTGGCTGCGAAGTGAACAGATATCCTGCTGCTCCACCACTCCCACCGGTGATATCTCCACCACTGTTCCAAGGAGCCAGCCCCTGGAACCGGCTTATTTCTGTGGGCTGGTGCTGATGGTGTTGAGACCACCCTGAATAAAAGCCATCAAACCCCAGTAAGCTGGTTCCATTGAATGAGGTTTGAGGCTGAGAATATGCTTCTTCAGTGTGGTGGGTGGGGTTTTTGTGGTGCGGCGGCTGAGGCTGTTGGGGGTGGGGGAGCATAAGTGGATCTTGAAATGACTGCAAAGAGAGCCTCAGATCCTGACTCTGGCAACTAGTTCTTGAAGTACCTATTGGGAAAAATGATTTTAAAGTATCTGCAATGGAATCCGAATCCAAGGACGGAGGAAGAAAACTTGCGTTGGGATCCGCATTACTGCTCTGGTGCAACGCTTGCAGACCATTTTCATTTCCCAACATTGTCACTGCCCTTTTACTCGAAGAACCTGCAATATTAGGGTCCACCACACGAGCCTGTTCTTGTTCTTGTTCTTGTTCTTGTTCTTGCTCTTGCTCAAAAATAGCATCTTCTGCCAAAAAATTTGTGGGATTCCATGCAGGCAATTGCTCGAGCTCATCAATAGCGGGCTTAGCCTTTTTCATGAGCCAATCCACTGCTTTGCTCGGGCGGTCATAGCCAAGCCGATCCTGGACATCGTAAAACTGAATAGCAGTGTGAGCAGCAAGGCGTACACGGCGGTCCCTGGGTCCTTTTGAGGTGCATACTTTACTGTGCCGATCTTTTCGCCCGGTGGACCGTACAATGTGGCCGCCTTGAACTTCCACTATATCGCCGCCAGTACGGTTCCTCGGCCCTAATCTTGACGGTATTTGTTGGCTACGAGTATTCTCTTCCATTTTTCCCCGCAATCTTGCATGTTCAGCACTTGCCTCAAATGAAGCAGATGAATTCAAGAACAACCGTTTCTTGGGCGGCGGCGGCGGCGGCGGCGGTGATGGTTCTTCTTCTCCTCCTCCTCCTCCTTCCCCTTCTTCTACATATCTAGAGGTCGTTCCAACCTGATTTTTGTTCCTATACGGATGATGATTACGCCGAGGAATCCTAACAGAATCCAGACTCAAACCCTTGTTATGAATTTCTTTTTCCAGTTGTTGATTCAGAAGAAAACTTTATAATTCTTGTTTACAAATTACGGTGGTGTTTCTACAAAATCTAAAACTGCAACCTTCCGAATCCCCTCAGAGAACAGAAGGCTAAACCATAACTAACTAACTTTAGCCTAACCCATCTTTTTGCATCTTACTTTTCACAGCTTTTGATGATAGGGATTAGGGCTACTATCTATACACTAGTCTGGTACCTGTATTTAACAAACTTACTACAGGAATACAAAGAGAAGAGATCTCTAGTCTAGGGTACTATACCAGTTGAAATATCAAAGCTAATCAAGACGAGAGCATATCAGTAATTTTTTCACGGTAACTTAAAAATGGAAGTTGTCCTACCACAAACCCATGTGTCAGAAGCATCTGATGTTTTTGTACGCCCAGCAAACACAAATAGTAAATACCAACCCAGGAACACTCTCTTTGGTTCATTTGCAACTAAGGCCTTGTTTGGCTGAGGTTAAAATATTTGCTTGAGTGAATAAGTAAATTATACAATATTTCTATTTTTAAAGTTAAAGACAGGCTACCAGTTACTTAAGAAAACTTTTAGGTATGAATATGATTTAAGCATAGCCAAACATGTTGGCAACTTGTTACAATTAGGTAATTAGCAAAAAAACATCCCTATTATTTGCAATCATTGCAAAAATAGTCCATAACATTTCAAACTTGACATTCACACCCTCTTTTCAAACATATTTTACGTAGTTAGTTTTTTCCGTATGGTTGCTTTAAATCATTCCGTGGAATATAGGTAATTGGTACAAAAAAATCTCTATCATTTGTCTTCATTGTGCAAATCGTCCTTATCATTTCAATTTTGACACTCAAATTGACCTTTCTTTACACAACAAGTTCTTACCCTCCATGTTTTCGATTAAAGTATTGTAAAATGGCTAATTTATCATCTCTTCAAATAATCAAATAGAAGAAAGAAATAATATAAAACATTTCTATCTGGAGTTTCAGTTTTTTTAAAAAGTAAAAACATGTCTCACATAAAATAAATTAAAATATTCTAACAACAGAAAAATATTTTATCATCCTAATAAATCCACCATCCGTACGCCCATCCCCTACCCTTCACCACAACCACCAAAATAATAAAAAAGAGAATTAAAAGTATAAAAAAACTAAGAAAATAATTTTAAAAAATGTGCATCTTCCCCATACAATTTCGCACCCTGCCATGAGTCATCGCCGTCGTTGCCACCACCCATTCTCCTCATTCCACCGTAGCACCATCCGAGAATTTAGCTATTTCGGGCAATCAAGTTTCGTAATCTAGTATCTCTTTGTTTTCAGCAAAATTATAAAAGTTTTTTAGGCGATTTAACTATTTTCAACACATTTTCGTTTCTATCTTCTCTTTGTTGATTACACACACACACACACACACTGCGTCAAATTTTGAATTTTGTTCTGATTTTGTCAAAGAATGGACAAATATCTATATATGAGGTAAAATAAACTTAGGTGAGAAGGAATCATCATTTTTTTTTTCCTATTTTTTTTTTTTTTATTATACTTCTAATTCACTTTTTAATCATTTTGATATTGGTGGAGGGTAAGGGATGGCATAGGGGTATGTGGATTAATTGGGAAGATAAATTTTTTACTTTTTTTACACAAAAAAAGGTCCGTTTGAGTGTCAAGATGTCAAAATTAAAATAATATGGACGATCTGTGCATTGAAGGAAAATGATATGAACTTTTTTGCACTAATTATCTATATTTCAGAAAAGATTTAATTGAACATGACGAAAATGATCAACTCCGCAAGAAAGATTTGGAATAAGGATATAAATGTCAAATTTGAAATGATAAAGGCTACTTTCTCGATAAGTACAAACGATAGGAATATTATTATTATTTTTTGTTAATTACCCGTTACAACTTTCACCATAGGGCTGCCTCAATTTTTTTTAAATTATTTAGTCAATGGTTAGAACAATTGGTAAAGGAGAGATGTGTGTACACAAAGACAGTCCTCCCCTTTCACTTTCTTGAAAATGACCTGTTACTGCTTTTTCCCACCTCCGTTTCATTATTTCTCTCTCTTTATTATTGCTTCATTTCAAAGGATCCAACGACGCCGTTCATCTCTTTTTGGTTACCTCGATTGACTTGAAAATGATAAAACATCTTTTACAAGTTGCTTGACCGATTTGTAAATTGGTCCTCTATTTTCTTGGTCAAAGTTTGTATAGTTTTATTTGAATAATGCTATATAATACTATTGATGTTTAGCACCAGTTTAGATGACAATTAAATGTCATTAAATAATAGATTCATTTAAATGTAAAGTCAAAATATTCAACTGCATCGGTCAAATGTGGCCAACTAAGCCCCTGTTTGAGCCACATTATTTTTACAAGAATTTATTTTTTTGTTTGATGTGATGGAGAATGTGAAAGAGAAGGAAACGTTATTAATGTGATTGAAAATATTATTTTATTGAAGAATGTGTAGTTGAAAATAAGTAGAAGAATGAGAATGAAAAAAATAATGTGTCTCAAACAGAGTATAAATGGTATTCTAATACCAGATGCTAGATAACATTATTTTTTATAAAATAAGATTTAATTAATGCTATTGTATGTTAAATAAATGTGTGGGTAACAATACTCTCAACTTCAATTATTAATGGACTTAAATTTAAATTAAATGACAATAACATCCCCTCTATTAACCTATTAAAACTATAGAAACTTGACAATTATTTTGCTTTACAAATTTTTTAAATTATATTCATACCATAATTTTTATTTCTTTCGTCACTTTTAATTGCACTTAAAATTTTTAATCTTTGCTCATTATAGAACTCGCCCTAACGATTTTTTATATCATTCTTATTCACAAACTTTTTATTAATTGGCACATTTTGTATTTGATAATAATTTTATGTTCAAAAAGTAAAAATCAGTTGAAATGACGTAAAATAAGTTATTTCCTAGTATGATTTGTCTAATTTACCCTTGACAAGATTATTTTTCCAACTGCTTTACACGTAGAGTACAACCTTACCGTACTTGCATCCTCGACATGATTATTAAACTATGATCTAGCTTTGAAACAAGCTCGGATGTAATAATTGTGAATAGAAATGTTGTTATTATAATTTTTAAATAAATATTATTATTAAGAAGTTTTGACTATTTGGTTGTTACTCCAAAATATATCACTTTTGAAGTGATTTTATATTATGACTTGTTAATATACTACATAAAAACTTCAATTATTTATTTCATCTCATACTTTTTCATAAATAATATTTATTTCAAATCATATAAAATCTATTAGAATTAATATTTTAATTAAATTAGCATGATATAATTATATAGTACGCCCCTGTTTGGTATACATTATAATTTTCATTTTCATTTTTCTACTCATTTTCAACCACACATTCTCCATCAATCTACTATTCCAGAATACATTCTTCCAAAATAATGTGGCTCAAACACACATATCCAATTGTTTAAATTTTATTTATTCAAATTATACACATTATGGGCCTCCGACAAATATATATATATATATATATATATATATATATATATATATTAAATGTAATTTCTATAATATTATATCGACATACTCAAATTTGTCACTTTAGAGCCTATTTGTTTTCCATTTTTATAGTAAGAAAGCATTTTGACATATATGATTCAAAAAAATTAAGGAAATTTTTTGAACTTATGTATAATATTATTGAAAAATATGTGGTTACAAAGAAGAAAGAAAAACGTATTTCAAAAAAAAAAAAAGATGGGTATTAAACAAGGGCTTATACATAAAATGGTAAATAAGAATATAGATCAAAATACGTTATAAATTATTCAAAAAGAATATTTAAATTGTATGTTTAATCTATATATGATATGTAGGATAATTTAAACATATTACATTTTACTAAATTAATAATGACATGATATAGAATATATTGTCTGGTGTAAATTAATAAAACTTCAAACAAATTTTGATAAAAGTTAATGAAAAATGTGAAATTAAAATAAATTGTTAACTTTGACTTAAAATTAAAATCAGGTTTCCATTTATACCAAAGACGGACATTGTAACTTAGATCCTATTAATTTTGGACTTCGCATGCAGTTTGAAGAGAGTACAAAAGGGATGACAGCTTTCGAACTTTTATTAAGCCGTGTGTGCAAATTGATATGGAAAAGCAACAAGATTATTTTCCAACATTTAAGTGTCTATAACACACAACAACCCACAATGGAAATTTTCTCTATCAATCAAGAGTGAATAACATACACACTAAGCAACTAGATATAACCAAGCAAATGAAGTTCATAGGTGAACAACTTGGTTATATAGCCGGTATTATTCGAAGTAATGTGCTCTAAAGCCAATTTCGCAAGTTTCGCAAGGACTTGATAGATTTAGTCTCTCCAACAGCATGAGAAACTTCAAAAATCTAATTTTGGCAATAAAAAATGCAAAACTGTGTTGAGTTCTTAAATGATGAAATGGAGTACCATAGAAGCCATTTCAACTCTGATGGACAAACTTGATTCCCTTTTCAATGGAGGATTTCAGCTCAGGCTTGAGAGCTTCCAGGCCTTGCTGCTCAAAGTCAGAAAGCGGACCCAAAGATAGGACTTCCTCTACACCATTCTTCCCAAGTCTCACCTAGTATTTTGCACACAACACTGATATTAGAGGCCCATCAGAAAAAAGAAAAAAAATTGGAAATGCAAAATGCAACCTGAAAAGCCAATAACTGAACTTGCAGATTCTGTTTCCTAAGCAGCCCTTCAGAGGTGAAGGGAGCTGCAAAAGAATACAAAGGTACGGGAGGGTAATGAGATGTCATTCTGTCTAACCTCATTTCACTAAATTTTATCGTTCTCAACCTGCCTTTTTGTGGAATTTTCAATCATCATCATAAGCTGAGGTTCCTTGTAAGGGATAAGAAATGGTCATACTCATATGGATGCCTCTCAGTATGCATGAAGCAGCTTCTCATAACAAGAAACCTAATGCCCTTTTTTTTGGAAATACATTCAACCAAGGGCTTATATATGATAACCATTCAACAAGGTGAGATGCAAATCATTGGTCTTTTACCCAGTCATTCTGATTGAAAGTTATCGTTATAAATAATGAAGTGTGGGTATCATCATTGCACAAATTTTTTGAACTCACTTTGGATGCAAAGAAGGGTAACTCAGTGACGGTTGACTGCACGAATGAACATTCCACCACATCTGGGACTCCATTAAGTCCTTTCAAGCAAGCATCAGCAAATATAGCCCCTGCATAGCTACAGAAAGCATATTACTGTTAGTACAAATTAGTTAAATCAACCAGTCATTAGAAGAAATACATGAATAGCACATTGTTGCCTAATATATATATATATATATATATTGCTATGGTTTAGGAACACATTTGCTACCTTGTGAAAGATGTCGGGGCAGGCTAGGGTCCGCTTCTTTAAATTAAAATGTGATAAATTTCAAGAAGCTCCAAATGATGCAAGGGAAATTTTTATACCATAAAAAAAAATTCTATACTTTCAATTCATGATGTAAAGAAGCAGTTGTTATATAGAAGTTTCTTCTTCAAAATTCACCTATTCATTACAATACTTTTTCCTAAAAGGATAATTAGGAATGGTTGTACCAATTTGGGATTCGCCAGGGATCCCAGCAATAAATAGGATGACTCTTCCTTTATTGTCATGTTCTAAAGAACAATTTATAAGAAAGCTATCTGACAAAAAGGAGCTCTGAGCTCCTTTTCATATAGAATAAGACATTTTTTTTTAAATTCAGAACTTAAAAGGCAAGATTCTACTAAAAAAAAAAGAGTACCAAAAACATCTAGAAACAAGTGAAAGCACATCTCTTACGCCATTGAGAGTGTAGCTGATCCCTTTCCGGCCTTCGCTTCGACGACTTCTGTTCCACCGTCTTGTGTTCTTTTCGTGAGAGCTTTAATGTCTTCATCAGACAAATTGGCTCTTGGTGAGGCCTAATACCAAACATCAAAACATAAGTGTCAGCCTATACAGGGCACACATGCACTCGTAATTTCCTACATTTTCCCTAGTATGATAAGCAAAAATTGTAAAATCGATGTGAAGGCAGTACCTGTGAAAACAATGGAAGAATTGTTATGCCTGCATGACCACCAACAACGGGCACATTGACCTCTGCAACAAAGAGAGAAAATTTAGGCAATGAACTATATTTTAACAATGTAAAATCAAAATATGAAGCTAGCAATCACTACTCTGTAAGTCAATAAATATATGCATCAGCGTACCCGCCACATTGACTTTGGCCTTGCCAGCGTAGAATGTCTTGGCCCTAACCACATCAAGTGTGGTCACGCCCAACAGCTTCTTCTCATCATATACTCCTAATCCCTTGAGGACCTCGGCAGCAATTGGGACAGTGGAGTTCACAGGGTTGCTAATCATAGTGACAAGTGCCTGATTGATATACAGTGTCACTAAATCGCAGGTAAAATTCAATGATTGAAAAATATATATGTAAAGGACGGCAGGGCTCACATTTGGGCAATACTTGCCTATGGCAGCAGAGAGAGATTTGACAATGCCAGCGTTAATGTTGAAGAGATCATCACGGGTCATACCAGGCTTTCTGGGAACACCAGCTGGAATGATGACGACATCTGATCCCTCCAGAGCCTGTTTTAGCTGGTCATCTCCCATGTACCCAGTCACCTATCCATACAAGCAAATACATAGATAAATTATGTGAGCAACAGCACAAAATAATTAGTGAGAAACAAACAAGTAAAAATTTGAATGTAAACATGTTACAATTTTACAACTTGATATGAAGAAAAGGAATTAGTGATATGAAAATCAAGCATACTCATAGCATACAGAACTAGAAAGAAAAGACTCAAACGTGCAGAATTGATTAACCAAAATTACAATAATTCTGAATTGTAAACAACCAACCAGAATTCAAAAGAATGTGAGAGAAAATGAGGAAATGATTTACATTTTCAATCGTTTCTCTTTATATGTTTCATGACTCTGATTTACAACACACGTTCATGAATTCAATTTCCCCAGCGAGTCTATAAATATAGTATAATTGGCAATTGAGCTAAAACCCTGGTACGCTCTACAGAAGAAAACGAAATAAAATAAATCAAAGTATATAAACATGGAGAAATTAGGTACACAAAAAGTCAAAAACCAACAAGCAAAAAAATAAACAAGCTCTAAAACCCTGATTAAATACCGAATAAAAAAATTCAAATCAAATAAAAACCACCCAAAAAAAAGTTAAAATAAAGATTAATAGTTACAGAGGGAAGCGTAAGGGACCTCAGATCTGGTGTTAATGTGGCTGACGTCAGCGGCGACACCGGGGGTGCCGGCAATGTCGTAAAGGGCTAAATTAGAGACGAGAGGGTTCAGCTTCATGAGCAAAGACAGCGGCTGGCCGATCCCACCAGCGGCTCCAAGAATGGCGACTTTCCGCTCCGGCGCCGACTCTGACGAAAAGCCACAGCGCAGTACATACGATGATGATGATGGAGCTACTGTAGAGCTCCTCCTGAGAAGGGATCTCAATATAGCTGCCTTCATTTTGTGCTTCGTTCTATTACAGTGATAGTGTAGACAGAAGGAAAATTCAAAGGAACCAAATTCAATTTAACAGTGTGAAGAGAAGTGTAGGGGAGAGGGTATATATTTATGGTGGGTGGGTGCGTCGATTGAGAAGTCCGCTGCTTTTAGCTCTCTACTTTGTAATAGTCATCCATCTTGCACTTGTCATACATTTTTTTCATCTTAACTACGCCAAGGGTCCATAAAATCTCGAATAATTACGTTAATGATCATTAAAATTGTTTCATTAACATAATGATCACTCGATTAAATGTATTAGTGTTAAATAAAATGCGAGTGAACAATTGATAACTTTTTTATGTTTGAGTGGACAAACAGTCATAAAAAGTAACAATTTTCTAATTTCGAGTGAGCAAACAGTAATCTAAGATAAATATTACTTATTTAATTAACTTTCGAATTTTAACACCGTTAGGATTAACGGAATTTAGATAGACAATGATCACCCAAATTTTTAAATGTAATAATGACGATCACTCGGTTAAAAGCGTTAAGTGTTTAATCCCATGTGACGCTGCAAAGTAAGCAAAATTGCGAGTTAGAGATTGAGATTAAATACGTTCAGATGATAAAATGTAATGCGATTTTAATTCTTGAAATTTTTTTATACTCAAGTCGTATGTTAAGCCCATTCTTTTTGAGGGCGTGTTCGGTATATATTAAAATCGGATCAAAATTGAAAACGTAGCCGTTATTGTTGACTTTTATTAGACGAGTGGAACCCAATAACGACTATATTTTTAATTTCAATTGAAATTTAATCGGTCTCTGTCAAACTGATCGTTGAATTAATACTATAACATCAGTGATACTAAAAACATTACTTCAGTTCTCAATAGATTTAGAGCATGTTTGGTAGAGATTAAAATCGGATTAAAATTGAAAAATTAGTCATTATTTTTTACTTTTATTAGACAAGTGAGATCCAATAACGGCCATATTTTCAATTTTAATTGAATTTTAATCTGTATCGAACAGGACTGTGTTTGATGCACATTTATTAGGAGAGAATTCAATTTTTTTATGATGTGATGGTGAATATGTGGTTGAAAAAAAAATATATTATTTTATTGAAGAATGCGTAGTTAAAAATTAGTAGAAGAATGAAAATGTGGTTGAAGTTAAAGCCATGTTTGTTCCACATTATTTTTTTCATTCTCATTCTTCTACTAATTTTCAACCACATATTTTTCAATAAAATAATATTTCTATCACATCAATAACTTTTCTTTCTTTTTTAACTACATATTTCTCATCACATCAACAGTAAAAATGCATTTTTTTTCCAAAAATGTGCACTAAATAGGGGCTTATATTTTAAAATTGAGAGTAAAAGTCAAATCCATACTTTATAATTAAATAATGAAATCCATATTCAAATATTTCAAATTTCAATGAATAAAAATAATAAGTGTATGTTTGACCTCCATTCTTTACCATTTTTTTCAAGGGAGGTGCTACTTGTACATAAAGGGGTACATAATGGCGTTCATAATGGACACGTGGTACCCCCTATTGGAGGGGATACGGATCCGTGCGCCGTCCAATAGGGGGCACCACGTGTCCATTATGGACATGTGCTACTTGTACATAAGGGCACATGTCTATAATGGACACGTGGTGCCCTCCTATTCGAGGGGTACGGATCAATGCTACTTGTACATAAGGGGGCACATAATGGTGTCCATAATGGACACGTGGTGCCCCCTATTGGAGAGGGCACGGATCCGTGTCCCCTCCAATAGGGGGCACCATGTGTTCATTATGGATATCATTATATACCCACTTATATACAACGAGAATAACTCTTTTTTCAAACCATTTTTCAACAAGCGTTGGCACCAGGTTAGACTCAAAAGTGTACATCAAACATGACACTCAAGGGCCCCCCTCTATTGTGAAGGGAATGTACACCAAGATATCATTTTTCAAATGTTGGAGGACGGTGATGTACATTTCCAACTACATCTGAGGGCAAAGCAATCATCAAGGCTCGATGGCATTATCCTTCCTGTATCCATCTTGACAAAAATTCGAGGGATTGTAACGTATCATTTGTAGGAAAATGAGATGTGGTAAAGAAAATCTCATTAAAATGAGTATCAAACGGTGGCTAAATGTTTTGTAGGAACAGTAAAATGAATTGTTAAAGATAAAGAATGTGTTTGAGTGCTTAAAAAATTTTACTCTCTAAATTTATCGACACTCTTTAAGTTATTATTTAAAAATAGAGTATATTGAAGATGTTGTTACTATGTGCAGAAAATCTAAAACCACAACACATGTAAGCACGTACGCGAGATGGCATGGAAGTTTCATTTTGGAATATTAGGCGTTTAATGGATAAGCGAAATGTGAAACCTTCCAGACACTTCGGTAGTTCATTACACCTGAATAGTATTAGAGGTGCAATGTATTTTAAATAGTGTAAATTATTACATACAGATGGCGACAAGACGAAGAGAGATTGGGACGATCATTATCATCTTTGTCTCATTACGAGTTTTCAGGATTAAAATTTCCATTTTATCTCTCAATTTAATTTTTTTTTCTTTTTAAATATGATTTAAATTTTAAAAAATAAAATAAATAAATTCAGGGAATTTGAGATGTGGATTCTCTAGTCCAAATCAGAGCAGGGTGGGAGCCGAAAATTTTCAACTACTACATGGACGTTTCTGAAATTTCAAAATGAGAACAATTTCACCATTTATAACGGTGTTATGAGAACTTCCTACGCCATTACAATGTATACATACACGGACACAGTTGAAATGAGGAGTTTTATGACCTCAAATCAATGATTTTTGTATACTGTTATTTTCAAATTGATAAAATACATATATTTACAATCTCCGACTTTTATATGTGCACATCTGTTCGTATTCGTGTCAATGATTTTACTGTTCATTCGTCAATGTTGAGGCAATGCGATAAAATCTCATTGTGTGATCATTAATAAAGATTAATGAATATTTTTATATTTGCATATTATACGAGCCGAATCATGTGTTACAACATGAGATATTAACCTAATATTATCATATTAGAGGTTAGAACGTAATTTTTATGAAACTTGAAGGGGTGTTGCTGATTCTATATTGTTGTTTGTAAAAGTTTTGAGTGGAGAAATCTATTGACATGTTAGTAGATGCTAATTTGCTATTACTTTTTCGCATTTTTGTTTTATTTCGAATTTTAGATAAATATAGGATAATTAGCGCAAAACGTCCATACCTTTACACAATTTTGTGCAAAACGTCCTCACCTTTCGTTTCTTGGTGCAAAACG
>CAIGRR010114020.1:0-14944 GCA_903798365.1 Fraxinus sp. 1973-6204 | reverse complement strand
TTCTTCGCCATTATCTTGATGCGTGATGCTGATGAAATTGCTTCAAATGGAGATCTGAAACCCTAGCTAGTCCTCTATTTCCTTTTTCTTTTTTATTCTCCGAGGAAATTGGTAGTGTCTGGCTTATTGGCGTAAATGGTCCAAACCTTTGCCCATATTGCTTTCTTGGTCCACGCTTTTAGAAGATAGCAGCAAATGTGACAAAACCTTTTGGGCCATTTGGCATGACTTTTAAAAGGAACAATACATAAATCAGGCATATACTTTCATCCATTTCAAAAATACAAAAACAAATTTCAAATTTCAAAAATCAGGTTTCTTTAAATTTTTATTTATCAAAATATAATTATTAGATTAATTTATTATCAATATTTAATTCTACTAAAACATAATTAACCCACCTCCACCACCTCTACAGTTTCGGGAACTATTCAGGCGACTTTTTTGATCACTGCTCTTCTCCGACGACTATGCCGCCGCTTTATTCTGACGACTGTTCCCATTCCGACGAATATTTCAACTTCGGCGAATGTTAATATATTATAATATTAAGGTCATAGATCTGTGTAATTCGATCACAATTCAAAAGTTTTTAGGTCACAACTTAAAAATTTAAAACTCACAATTTATTAATCGATCACAAATCACAAAATTTATAAGTCACACTACTTATTTTATGATCACAAATATCACATTAATTGAACATAAATTATATTAAGGTCATAATTTATCAAATTATTGGTCACAAATTAATAATTTTTAGGTCACACATCATGTATTGGTCACTATTTATTTAATTCATAGTCACACACCAACTAAATTATTGGTCACAATCAACCAAAGCATTTGTGACCACTACCACACTACACAGATCCATCACTGCCGATAGCAAAAAGCAACATCAACCGACAGTTTGCGAAACCATAGACTCCCGCGCCACAAAAAAGCAACATCAACCCATACCTCGCAGCGAACGGACTACAGTGAACTGATCTACACAGATTCGTCACACCTCCCCCACCACCACGGTCACCACTGCCAAAACCACCACCACAAGAAAATCAACAGCCCAATAGCAAAAAAGCAACATCAACCGGCGGTTTGCGAAACTCTAGATTCCCTCGCCACAAAAATGAACTTCAACCGCACGCACCTACACCTCGCAGCGAACGGATCTACATAGATCCGTTACCGTCAGCGTAGCCGGTGGAGTCCAGATAGAAGAAACGAGATGGTGAGAGAGAGAGAGAGAGAAGCGTCGGCGGCGTGGCGAGTGGAAGAAGAGGCAGCAGTAGCTTCTGAGCACATAGACGATGAGGAGAGGAGAGGAGACGGCGGGGAAGGAGAGAAGAGGGAGGAGAGGAGACGGGGAGAGAGAGGCGAATTTATGTTTTTGATTTTGAGATGAAATTATTAATTGGGATTAAAATTTATAATTAGTAATTTAATTAGATATAAAAACCTAAGTTTTGAAAAGTCAAATTAGGAATCTGATTTATGCAAATGGTAATTTAAATACCGGTCTGGGTGTAATTCCCTCCTTTTAAAAAGTGAAAGAGCTTTTGAAACTCAAAATCTATTTGTAGACCCGTTTGACTAATTTTATAAAAGTAATTTTTTTAATTAGAAGAGCTTTTAAATGAAATTGGTCTAATACGACTTCCTGTAAAAGTAGTTCTGGAATAAGAAGTTTTTTTAAAAATTAAGGTATCTTCCTTCAAAAACTCTTATATAGAAAACAAAAGTAAAATCTATACCAAACGAACCCTTTGTATCTTGGCAGAAACGGTCATTTTGAATGGATTCCATCCCAAAGTTATCGTCAATTTGATGCATGGACCATACGTTATTTTATGAGTAAATTGCATAATTTGCTCGTTCTTTAGCTAAAGTAGCGATCTTATCCCTAACCATTTTTTGTTGTATTTTGTCCTCTTATTTTTTATTTTTTTTCAAAACGACAAATTTATCTCACTCTCTCTAAAATAATTAATAATTAAATAAAAAGAAAAACAAAATGAAAATTCATTTGAAAAAGAACGAAATGTCCTCATTTTCTTCTTTAGATGAATAGAAACCTAGAATGTCGGGAAATAAAACGGATCGAAGTAATATATATGACAAAATATGAAATATATGATCGCAAATAAACAACAAAATAAAAGACAAATAATTAATTGATAGAGGAATAAAATATTTTATTAATTGACTAATATGGAGAAAACAAATACAATAATTGTGTCTACAAATTTATTCTTTATTTCAATAATACAAAACTTGTGAAAAAAATTCTAATGGTAAAAAAAACACAACAATCTCCACCTCGACATAAATTCCAATACAACAAACGAAGTTCCAAAATTTTTCCGTCTGGAAAAATAAATCTGTCTACAACGAAAATTCGAACTTTTCAATAAGAACCAAAGTTTCTCCAACATAGAAATACTCCCACTCTTCCACGGTATCAAACGTGGATTTATAAACCCAAATACCAGATTCCCCAAAATTCGCAACGAATTAGAAATTACTAAATAATGTTGAAGGATACCATGTAGCAGAAACAACTCCCAATGCATGGAAGGCCCCTAGCTAGTTTCACACCTTCAAAAACGCTAAAAGCATATGCTACTGAATCAGTATTCATGTAGCTATCTCCAATAGGTTTATCTCTAGTAGTTGAATATGATGGAACCACCGGTAATGGTGGCAAAGCGGAATTACCCATATCCTCCAAACTCAATTGAGTAGTATTTTTCAGGGCCAAATTGAACACAAAAGTGCGAACTCGAAAATGTTATGGAGGTTATTGTGTTTTAACTATTGTTTTGGTTTACACCAACAGCTGATAGTTCAAAACACCACGTTCACTGATTAGTCAAGTAAATCCAATAGTATTATACTACGGAATGTTCAAACCCATAAGGTACCTATCCGGATGCGATAACATTCCGTCTAATCTCTCTAAAGGGTCTGTATAGTCTATTANCCAATAGTATTATACTACGGAATGTTCAAACCCATAAGGTACCTATCCGGATGCGATAACATTCCGTCTAATCTCTCTAAAGGGTCTGTATAGTCTATTAGAGTGTGTTTGATAGATATTATTTTGGAAGAATGAATTTTGGAATAGTAGATTGATGGAGAATGTGTGGTTGAAAAAGAAGGAAAAGTTATTGATGTGATGGAAAATATTATTTTATTGAAGAATGTGTGGTTGAAAATGAGTAGAAGAATGAGAATGAGATTTTAAATGGGAATCAAACGGGGGCTTACATTAATTTCCATTCATGTTGGAGATTGTTGGAAAATTGAGTTTTATTAGTTGGTTTGACCAACTAATATAGAAAATAAAAACTAATGAGATGGACTGAGGATATTTAAATATTTTTAAAAATCTTATATATTAATAATCATTAAGTGCTTAAACAATTTATTATTTTCTGTATTTTTTTTTCTAGAATTTATATCTTTTTATTTTTTATTTTTTAGATTTTAATTTTTAAAATTTTTAGTTTTTTTAGTTTTTTGAATTAAGTTTCTTAAATTTTTAAATTTTATTTTTTAGAAATTTATATTTTTATTTTTTCAAATCTCTAATTTTTAAATTTTATTTAATAGCTTGTTTTCCATGTTTGGGATGTTTTCAGAATTTTCGCTAAAAATACCGAAAATGTCAAAAATACATTTTGAATTTTATATTATAAGTTTATTTTCGAAAATATCATACCAAACACGTTTTCAATATTTTGCAAAATTGAAAATTAAAAACTGAAAAAACAACTTGAAAATAGCAAATCAAAAGCTCCCCAATGACTGCAAATAGTCTTCTTTATGTGAAAAGAATTTTCATTTTATTTTTATTTAGTCACTCTGTGTGACCTATTAGCTCAATTATGTCAAGACCATAATTATACGCTATATCAACATATGCTAGGCAATTACAAATAGTGCAATTATATGAGTGTTTCTAGAGTTGATTAATTTATCGATTATTGTAACAATCAAGTACATATAAAGTATTGAGCGTCAAAATTGGGTAGTTCAAGCCGTTACAAGCATGAACCTATTCTAGTTCAAGCCGTTACAAGCATGAACCTATCCATTTAAAAATAGAGATAGTATAGGTGGCAATTCTAATAACACTAAATTAGAGATTCAATTAAATACGAAGAATTGCGCTCCATTTAATAGAACATATGATATATTGACATTTAGACCGATGTTCAAATCCATTGATGTTAGATAACATTATTCCAAAAAATATGATTCATACATTGTGCAAGCCATATTTCAAATCTACAGAACGATTTAGTCCATAAACTTGCCAATATTATAGGTTTATCGTGCCACACGCTGGTCAAAGCCATTGCTTATTTTTATTTAATTTTGCTTGGAAGTTTAATATGATTTATAATTAAGTTAATCCAAAAACTGAAAATATTTTTTTAATAGTCTTAAATTATTTGCAACATACAAAAATTACTTATAATAGACCCTAAACCGATCCTTGAAATGGATGAACTGGCCGCAGCAATTGAATATGAATGTCTTTCTTTCAACTCATTACGATTTTCGGGTACTTGTTAGACTCTCTATTAGATTAGAGGTCAATCAGTTCCTTGCTTGTCCGCTCATTCTTTATCAAAGGTCAACTCCTATTGTTTGGACTTACTTCGTATTTCATTCATTTACTTGTGTTAATTCGGGGATAGTTAGCTAGTGACTTAATTGAAGCAGTCTGGTTGATGATTTACTTTATGCAAGTTGCGTGACTTGCGTCCACTCGCTTCAAAATCAGCTGATGTAATCCCACATATTTTAACCCTTCGAAAATATTGGTTTTCGAGTTAGAAAATCCTGGTTTTCGTAACTTTCTAAAATTTAACTATTATTTGGTAAATAGGCGACTTTTGAGACAAATTAGTTTTCAATAAAAAGTCACTCTTCATGAGAGGGTTGGTTTACTAAATAATTCTTAATGTCTAGATAATAGGGGTGGGCAAAATCCGATCGAATTAATCAAAATCGTCCAAAACGAACCAACCCAATCGATTTGGGTCAATTTTTTTGTTGTTTTTACACGGATTGGGTAGGTTGGTTGTGTGTGTGTGTGTGTGTGGGGGGGGGGGGTTGAGTTGGGTCGGGTTATGGATTAACTCATGAAAATCGAATAAACCCGCCCAACCCAACCTGACTCGACTATATTTATGAATTTTACAAGTGTTATGATATTGTTTGGATGAATACACATTCAATACAAAAATATTTTAATTGCCAAAAGTATTTCCTGTTTATGTAACATTTTCGGGTATGAAGTGTCAAAATAATTCAGATTTTTTGGTCACTGCAATTATATAGACCTAATATTATATAAGTTATGAATCAATTATAAATCTGCACAACCCGAATCGTCACTTTAACCTTGGTTGACATGTTGTCCCAAACCGACAACTCAAGCCAACCTGACCGATACTTGAGTTGTGTTGGGTTTCAACTTTTATACATGTTATGTTGTGTTAAATTATCATCAAACTGATTATGTTGGGTTGAATTTGGGTTGACGCAAAAATTGACCCGACCCAACCCAACATATGCCAACCCCTACTAGAGAAGATAGTTTGACTAATAAAGACAATTTCAACTATCTAGAATAGATGAATTGTCTTCATTAGTTGAACGATCTATCCTAAATTATTGAGTTGTTTCCATTAGTGGAACTATTTTTTAAGATCGTTAAAAATGTTTATTATATCAACAATTGTCTCATGACAATAATTTTTCCGTTGAAAACTTTCAAAATTCAATCAGTCTTTAAGTACAGAAATTTGAAATGGACGACACATATTCAAATATGGGAAACACACACACATGCACAGGAGCAGCATCCTGTACAAATTCAGTGAGTTATTCACTTTATTCTCTAGAATAACTCTTCAAAATTTGCTTCATATATTGTGAATCTACCTAATGACATGTATCATTTCTGTCTACAAAAAGGGTAAAATTGACCATTTCACTAATTTCCCAAAAAAAGTGAACCATTTTTTTCTGTCACCAAAAACAGGGCCTCATCCAAACACCTCCCAAGTCTCTCTCTCTCTCTCTCTCTCTCTCTCTCTCTAACACGCACTAAAAGAACCGATCGAGTTGCTGATGGAAAATTGAAGTTGGCTTTGAATTTGATCGACGATGCATTTGATTCTCTGAAATTATTGGGTTTTCATTCTAATTTGAATTATTCTGATGTCAACCCCAAACATATCCCTATCGATCGCTTCAACTCTGAACATCACAGATCCTTCGTTTCCGAGTAAAATCCACACAGTTTCCAAATGGTACAATTTAGGAAGCGCGGGGTGCACCGGATTCTGGCGCGACGCAGCTCTTGTTGTGCCATCGGTGTTGTTTGTTCTGTACCTAGGGTTTCAAGCTAAGCGGAATCTCAAGAAGCTGAGCCACCGCAGGTCTTATGTCATGATTTCTTACTATGCGCTCATCTGGTTCACCGTTCTTTTCAACCTTGCCTGGTCATTTCTTCAGGTACTGTACGGATTTTTGTAGAATTTTTACTCCCCTTCTGGTAAATTGGCTGGAAATTGTGTCTTATTTTCGATGATTATATAAATTTGTAAACTTATGGTATTGAGTTGTCATCTTCTCAAATTAAAGATCATTACTGTACATTCAGCTGCTTTTGATTAGGAAATTGTCTAATGTAAGAGGTTGAATTGCTTAGACTTTTTGGGAATTTACCGATCTGAATTGATAATCTACAGAGTTTTAGCAGTATTTTCTTTAGTTTTCTGCAATTTTAGCTGCAATTTAATAAGTAATGATTTGCAGAGACTTGTTAATCTTCACTGATTTATAGTTTTTTAAAATTTATGGACTAGGTTCATTTCTTCGTTACAGGCTAACTTCGGTAAAATTGTCGTGGGATTCACTTTTGCAGTGACTTAATCATTTGGCTGAGTTTGGTTGGTTTATAAAAATTACGTGTGATTATTTGGACAGAGATGTATTCTTTGATACATAACAATGACAAGTTATGAGATTTGACCAATTCTGTTGTGCTAACCTATCACATTTTTAGTAGTCTAAAGAAGTGATCTAATCAGTTTTTCTGATAAAATCTGGTAAAAGATCTTATACTAAACAGGGAGTGGAAGTTAAATGAGCTTTCTTATCCCAAGTGCTATGTTGAACTTTCGTAGAACGTTATATCTGTAGTCGACACAATAATAATCAAAATAGACAAGATACATTAGAGCGACAGAGTTTATAGTTGTAACTGTACTCAATTACATAAAATAAAGCACAGAAAGTTACCCTGGATGGATGAGGATGATGAAACATGGTCAACTTTGTATGGTTAGAAGTCATTCGCTATGAGTTTGAAACAAGGTTATAACTAGTGATGTATAAGTGGTCATCCTCTTAGACTAATTTGGAGCTTTCATCCTTTCAAGTCCTCATTATTTTGCCAATCATTATATAATCATGTGGTGTGGTAATTTTTCCGGAGAGCGCTATACTTGGCTCTCCAAATGCATTACTTTTCACACATCTATTCTTGTGTTCCCTCAAATTGTGCTTACATTCTGATAGAAGAATCTCCCGTTCCTAGAGATTCAAGAACTTGTATAAAAATATTAGCATCTTTAAATGGCCAATGAAATGATTTTTATAATTGTTTTGAATTCCAAGGTTATCTAGTTTTGGGTGGCATTTGACTTTTTCTTTCCCCTGGAAAACAGGAATGGCAGTGTGCTCCAGGGAAGGAGATTGCATGGAACCTATTGTCATTATTCACAGAAAGTGGAATGCTATTTTTAGAAATTAGCTTAGTGGCCTTCTTGCTCCAGGATAGTTATGCAAGTGGATTGGAAGCTCTAGCGCGTACTTTCATAGTTTCAGGTGTATTTGTTGCTGTCGATATACTTATCCAGGTAATATTTATTTGCTTTCCGTAGCATAAATTCACTACTCATCGGCATATGTACTGCTAAACATCACATTAATTGAATTGCTGTCCAAACATATTTAATCATTGTTTTTTGTAATCTTGTCTCTTACATGACCCTTCAACGAATGTGTTCTTACACCATCTTTGCATGGATGAAGAGCGCATACTGATGCATGTATGATTCCATTAGATAATAATAATGATACATTCATTCATTCATGAATTGAAGCTCGTGACTTTCGAAATTCTGTATGTCATTCCAGTGGTCTTCTGATGATGCTTTCCTTGATACAATTTTACATGCTATCTGTAAATATGATAAAAATATTTTATGCATTCATCATTACAGTATAGCAACTAGAGTTGATAAGTTTGTTTCTACCTCAATTTCTGCCTGATTCTGTCCTTCAAAATATTTCAGAAGAGATAAGGAGCGCTACTTTTCACAAAATAAAACCTCTGATCGTTATCACTGAGACCTTTTCCTTTCGCAGGTAATATGCATATTTGGATTTGGGGTTCCCCTCTTCATTGATAATGAAACTACACATCGGGGAAAGTGGGGTGTATGGTTCACTCATACGCTAATACTTGCAGCAGCCTATGGCTACATAGCATTTGTGCACTATTCAAAGTGGAGAGATAAGTTGCCACGTAAGTTTAGTTTTTTCCTCAATCGAGTCTCTTGTTTGCTTTGTCCTCCAACTAACCCAACTCCCAACTATGCTGGGGCAAACTTGCAGCAAGACCGGCATTCTACAACTACGTGATCCTCATGTTTATAATCAATGTAACGGCATTGTTCGCCATTGGGCTTGCTGGAATTGGGGTTGGCTTCGGACTCTGGTACTATAACTTTTTTCCGAAACTACATACGACACCAGATTTGATATCTACCCCAACTTATCTCAGATGATTGCCTTCCTCTCTGCAGGTTGTCCAGTTTCATAGCAATAGCTTATCACTCCCTTTATCTTCCGTTTCTGTACATAATTTTTCTTGCAGACTTTTTCCAGGTAATTTTTTTCTGTACTTAAATTGAGAGATTATCACTTTTCCGTGTTTAACTTATTTGATGTGCTCTCTATTGCAAAATTTCAGGAGGAAGATTGGCTGTTGGATAATGCTTATTACTCGGAGATGAAAGATGCAGGATTTTTCGACACTGACTGGGATTATTAGGCAATGAAACTAATTTGTATGGGATTAAAAAGTTTCGGCTAGACTTGTAAATGAATTCCTTGTAAATTTCTGCAACATTTATTTTACGTTAAAAGAATAGTTTGAGTATGAATCTGTTGGTGATTAGTAGAGATTAAGCAACTTGTTAAGTACTATTCAATGTTAATTATCAGTCATTAATCTTTTATGCCTCTCCTGCTTATGCCCAAATTATTGTTCAAGTGTAAAAGGAGTGATTAATATTTCTTTCTTTTATTTCCTTAATTATTTTAATAACTGTTGATTTTTTATTTTTATTTTTTTTTCCTGAAAGTCTGATGTTCAAGTGCATTTTGATTGTCCACCCACGTAATGAATTTTGAATTGGTGTACCCACCTAATTGTCATTTCTTTGAGGGATTATATTTTACCAACTTATTGAAGAAAATCTCAAATGAACTATGCTCATTATAACCGAATAGCCCTTTGTTGGGTAAATTGTTGTCAAATTACCACTTGGGCGATGATGTTAAATTGGTATAATTTTTTAGTCGACATCGATCAATTGACTGAATTAAAATATTGACACCTCAATGAAATAATTTGATCCTAAAATTATTTGGGGCCATTGGAAGCAACTTAATTTTAATTAGAGGTGTTCATGACCCATTCCTTCACTTCTTGGACGGTTTATTAGCGTTGACACATTTACTTAATTCATCTATCGATCTTGGGCTTGGTACATTACTATATCTAATGTTTCCTACATATTGTTACCTCATTTGCTTTGTCATATACAAGTGTTATTTGTTGTAACCTTGAGAAAATGACTCTTTTGCTTCGTGCTTCCTTACCGTGTCTTCTCCATTCGATCTTACCTCCGTGGCATCCTTTGTGGCTACAATTACACCTCCATTCCTGTGTCCTTTTGTGGGTGTGATAATAGTGCAACTATCACGTTTTTCATCCACTAATAATTGCATTTTTATGATTTATTAGAGCCTAAATGTTCTAAGTACACTTATATTTTGGTTTAGGTTGCAAATGGACGGATACGGTGGAAATTAAAAGAAATGGGCGAAAAAGGATCAAAATGGAAGAACACGAAAGTCCAGGGACTAAGTGCAAATACTCTAAACTTGTTTCTAACCTTGTGATGAAGATCCCAGCGTATTAGAGGTCAATTGGATAAAGAAAAGAGTCAAGGGGAAGAAATATAGCCAAAACATTATCACATATCAACGTTCATGCTGAAAAGTTTTGCACCAGTTTTCAGCCTCATATTGAGACCCTTTTTTGACATGGTAGATGATCGAAATAGAAGTTTACATCTGAAGCAAAGTTATAGACCTTCGAGTTAGCTTTTCAACGCATCTTGAATCACCTCAATCCGACATTAACGCGTCATCGTGTGTAGTGACAATAGGATTGAGATTACCATGTGGGGTGACCATAGGATTAAAGTATTTTCTTAATAAAATCAACTTATTATCTTTGTGATGTAATTGTCATTATGTAATACTTGCATTGTATGCGAAACTGCTTGGTTGGCATATCTGTTTGTTATATCGTTAATTTCATTAGAATATCTAAACTTTACCCGTTTGAATATTCCCTTAATTTTGAGATTCCTCTATGTAAGTAACTCAATATTGGTTCACAGTCAATAACATCTTAAAAAGCGGGGATGGAATATCAAAATGGTGTATATTGCTCGCGACCCTATAAATACTGTGTGGCTTAATTGTGATTCTATGCATTTTTTTTTGTTGATTCATAAAAGTGACAACTCACAATTTTGATGTAAGAATTTTTAATGGAAAATGTGATTTTTCGATCTGACAACAAAAAATGAAAGATATTTTGATTAAACAAAAAGTTTCAGAAGCCATTGAAGACAATTTTTTTGCCGATTTATCAAAAGAACAAAAAGATTAAGTTGATAATCTTGTTTACATTTCAATCATTTTACACTTTTGTGGCGCTATTTTGAGAAAAGTGGGTAAACTTAAAACTACTAAAAAACTTTGGAAAAAATTGGAAGACTTGTATTTGCTCAAATCTACTCCGAACAAGCTTCTTGAACATTTTTTTAATTTTAAAATGGATACTTCAAAAGATCCTGACGATAATTTAGACGTATTTAACAAATTTTTTTAAGATATTGTTAAGTGCGAAGAGTCAGTGTTTGAAACCTACAAAACTATAATTTTGCTTAATTCCATGTCTAACACTTATAAGGAAGTTACAAATATGATTAAGTATGGTAGGGATACATTGACACCTGAAATTGTCATTGATTCTATTAGAAGTAAAGAGATGAAAATTAAAAATGAAAACCAAGATAAAAAGAGTGGTGAGAGGTAGAACTCAATTTAGGTAAAATAGTCATGATAGATACCATAGCAATAGAGGTAAAACGAAAGGCAATGGCAGGTCTAGATCAAAATCTAGAACCAAGGTTAAGAAATGCTATGGCTGTGGGAACACGTGGCATTTCATAATAGATTGTTATAAAGAGAAGGGTAAGGTAAATGGTAAAGAGGGAGAGATGAAGTAAATGTTTTGTCTTCTGCTTCCAATTTTGATTTGGGTGAAATGTATATGATTACAGTCCACTTACTATTACTGTTGAATTGAATATAATTGTTAATTCCCGTTTGCATGAGTGGATACTTGATTCTGATACATCTTTTCATGTGACATCTCAAAAGGATTGGTTTGAAATCTTGCATGAATCTAATGGTGGGCATGTGTATACTTTAAAAGATGTTAGATACATTCCTGAACTATCTAAAAATTTAATTTCAGTAGAGAGACTTGAAAAAACTTACTTCACTGGTAAAATTGGAAATGGAGTTTTGAAAATGATTAAGCATGCACTTGTTTCCATCAGGGGAACCAGGAAAAATGATATCTATATTACTACTGGAGAAGTGATAAGAGGTTTAGATTCCTATATCTCTTCTATCAAAGCTGATCACACACATAAATGACACAATAAACTTGCACATGTAATTATCAAGCTCAAGTTTTTAATGAAAAAGGTATATTTTGTAATGATTGTGTGTTTGATTTATCATTTTGTGATCATTGTGTGCTTGGTAAGTATCATATGACTTGTTTTTTTTCACAAGTATTCACAAAACTAAAGGCATGCTTGAGTATGTGCATTCATACTTATAGGGTCCTATTAGTAATCCCACCTCGGTTAGAAATATGTACTTTTTGTCTGTCAAGAAATGTGTGGGTTTATCTTTCAAAACATAAATCCGACACTTTCTATAATTTTAATAATCGGAAAAGACAAATTGAAAATCAATCTGGCAATATGAGTAAGTTCTTAGGAACTGATAATAGCTTAGAATTTTGTAACACTGAATTTGATAATATGTGCAAATAGAATGGAATAATAAGGTATAAGATTGTTCCTTACACTCCCCAACAAAATAGGGTAGCCAAAAGGATTAATAGAACTATATTTGATAAATTGCGATGCATGATGTTAAGTTCTGTGTCCTAAAGTCATTTTAGGGCGAAGTTGTTATGAATGCTTGTTATTTGATTAATTTGACTCCATATACTACATCGAATGGTAATATTCCTCATGAAAAATGGTCAGTAAGCCAAGTGATTATTCTGTGTTTAGAACTTTTGACCGTGCTGCATTTTCTCATTAAAGTGAGAGAAAGCTTGAACCTAGAACAAGAAAATGTGTTTTTTTAGGTTACCCTGAGAGTGTCAAGGGATACAATTTATGAGATAGAAGCCAAAAGGGGGTTAAGATAATTGTGAGTAGAGATGTTACGTTTAACAATGGTGAAATGGCTTATCTTACGACTGATCTGAACATGTGAGTGAAGAAGAGCAAGATGAGGAGAGAGATCAATTGAAGGTGGAGTTGGGAAAACTTAGCACATCTATCCATGTGAGGTGGAAATTCAAGTTCAACAACCTGAAGTGAAAAATGTAGAGAAAGTAGTGATAGAAAAGCATCCTGAGTAAGAAAATCCCTTAGCAGACTATAACTTTACTAGGGATAGAGATAAAAGACAAATGGAGAAGCCTAGAAGATTCAAATATGAATCTAAGTTAAATTTTGCTCACACTAGCTACAAGGAGCTAGCTGATAGAGAGACAAAAACTATTGAGGATGCGATGAAGAGTAAACAATCAGAAGAGTGGTTTAGGGCAATAAGAGAAGAAATGAGTTCCTGAGAAAAGAATCAAACTTGGAAACTAGTACCTAGACCTAAGAATTAACCTATCGTTGATTGTAAGTGGATTTTTAAGGTTAAGAAAGGTACTAGTGCATTTCAACTCTTCAGGTTTAAAGTTAGGTTAGTGACTAAGGGATACAAACAAAAGGAGGATATTAATTATAACGAGATTTTTTTTTACCAGTTGTTAAATACACCACTATTTAGGTCATGGTTGCACATTTTGACTCGGAACTTGAACAACTTGACGTAAAAATTGATTTTTTACATGGTAAATTTGATGAACAAATCTTTATGAATCAACCAAAATATTTTAAAAACAAACTAAAATGTGATCATGTACGTTTCTTAAAAGGTCTTCACATGGCTAAAAGTAGTCACTGGACAGTGGCATAAAAGATTTGATTATTTTGTACTCACTATAGGTTTTCAAAGAAGTGTGATCATTGCATGTATTTTCAATATGATGATGCTAATAATGACTATGTATTTTTATTGTTCTATGGGATGATATACTCTTAGTTGATTCACAACCTAAGTGAATAAGTAAGATAAAAACAAAGTTGAATGGTAGATTTGACATGAAAGATCTAGGAAAAGTTAAGAGAATCATATGTATGGAAATTGAAAGATATTGGTTAAATTCTGCATTGTTTTTACATCAGTCTCCTTATTTTATTTCTAATGTGTTGAAAAGACTTGACATGCGTGATTGCAAACCTGTTACATTACATTTAGCTAATAATTTTGTGTTATCTAAAAATCAAGTTCCATGTAATGAAAAGGAAATAGAATATATGAGTACGATTCCATATTCTAATGTGATTGGATCCATTATGCATTTGATGGTTTGCACTGGATCGAATTTAGCTTTTGTTGTTAGTACTCTTAGTAGGTACATGTTTAATCCAGGTCTCGAGCATTGGGAAGCCTTAGGTTGGTTGTTTAAGTATTTGAAGGGACTAGTGATGTAGGTCTAAAATTTGGTATTAGCAAAGGAGTGAAACTAAAAGATTTTGTAGATGTGGACTATACATGGGATACGGATAATAGAAAATCAACTTCCTCCTGTGTTTCCTTTATATAACTCTTGCGGTAGTTGGAAATCACAATTACAACTCATAGTTGAACTATCCACGACAGAATCTGAATATATTTCTACTAGTAAAGCAATTAAAGAAGCTTTGTGGCTTAGGGGGTTTGCTTCATGAACTTTTTGTTTTGAATGATTATGTAGTAATATATTCAGATAGTCAATCTTCAATACATCTATGCAAAAAATTTGTTTTTCACGAACCCAACAAGCACATTGATGTTAGACTATATTTCATTAGAGATATTGTATAACAAGAGTTAATAAGACTTGTAAAGGTACATACACAATATAACCCTTCAGTAGGGGGGGCATGGGTTGGGTTGGGTCGATTTTTGTCTCAACCCAAACCCAAACCAACATGATCGATTTGATCAAAATTTAACCCAATACAACCCGTGTAAATATTGAAACCCAACCCAATCAAGTATAGGTCGGGTTGGGTTGGTCGGTTTGGGACAACTTATCAAAAAAACATTAAAATCATCCAATTTTCTATTA
>CAIGRR010114006.1:0-12661 GCA_903798365.1 Fraxinus sp. 1973-6204 | reverse complement strand
TCAATTATGAAAACAATAAAACTAACGGAGAAAATAGATTTTCCGTTAAAACAACAAATTCTGTTAAATTTTCCGTTAAAACAAGAATTTCCGTTTCATAGGCACTTTATATATATAGAAGATATATATATCTACTTTTATAAATAAAATTATATTATATTTTAATCTTATATAAATTTACTTAAATAGACATATATAAGATTAAATAAAAATATATAACTTTAAATTCATCTACTAATATTTATTTTCATTAAATTCTTTGGACTTTTTTATATTATTTTCATCCAGTAACTGACCCATCGGCGGAAGAAAATGGTGAAGAAAACCTGTCTGACAGGGAAGAACTGCGTAACTTATCTCTCCAATGAAGAGAGAATCCTTGTTTACCTTCTCCTAATCTCCTTTCTAATGAGGATGCATATAGTGTTTTTTTTTTAATTTTAAAATTGCAATAGAAGTAGATTTAAAGTGTGATAGAGATATTAAAATGCTGTTGATATATATAGTGTTTAAATAAATGAATTTAATAAGGACAATGTTGCAATATGATGTGGATGAAAATAGTATTTTTTTAAAATTTTAAAATTTTAGTAGGGATGAACTTATAGTGAGATAAATATATAAAAATTGTGGATGAAAATAGCGATACCCTTAATTATATATAAGTTTTCATCAAGTGAAATCAGATTACAAGGAAATATAGAGGTCGATAATCTCCATGCATAAGAATATTATTTTATTTTGTTTAATTTTGTCGTCTTATTTGATTAAATAAAAAGATAGAAATAGGAGGAAATAAGAAAATACACCAATACAAGGGGAGCAAGAGATTCGAAGAATAAGAAGAGTCGATTGTAACTAGTATCCATCAATTTTCATATCAATCATTCGTCAATTGCTTTGTCTGAGATCATGAACAGTCCAAGTCTAAGTCTTCTTCTTCTTTTTTAAATATTTTTCTCGTATTATCGTTCTCATTTTATTCGTGCTTTTTGGGAGTATAGGGAGTCTATCAAAAGGGAGGGAGGAGGAGGAGGAGGAGGAGGAGGGGGGGGGGGGGGGGGGGCACCTTTCTTTCTAGTATCAATATTGGGCTCATGATATCAACGAAATGTGCAACTCAACCACAAAAATATCAACCAAAATGAGGAGCACAAGGAACTAGCACGGTAGACTAGCTTGCTGAAGATACCAACAAATGAACTATTGTGACAAAGATGGGCTATCAAGAACGTAGAGGAGGTAGGATGGGAGGATGAATTTCATGTGATTGATTAAGAAACTCTTTCTTAACATGAGTAAGATAGCGTGAATTTATATTTGTATATAAATTGTGTTATATTTGTCTAATCAAGGATGATCTTTAACTACATGAGTCAGTGGTGGCTCTAAATTCAGCAACACTTTAACATTAAAAAAAAAATCCATGGGGGTGGTTGACGATAGGGAAGGTTAAAACTTAACATTGCAATAGTAATCCATGACAGCTATGGAGTTCGGCATTGAGAAGAACAACCAAACACATTAAATATTACATAATCATGCAAAAGCTGGCAGTGATTTTCAAAAATAAAGATATTAACCATTAACACCATGATATAAGACTTAATAATTTGACTTTTTATGCTCACGACAAACAAGAATTACCTTAGGAGGAAGAGAACTGCCAGCTTTTTCACACCCCATTGAGTCAACTGGTGCACCCTCAGAAGACCTCATTTTGCGAATTTCTTGAAGGACCTTTTCCCAGTTGGCAGGTGGTTGTTGAGCTGTATCGTACAACATGCAATATACAGGGTTTCTTTAAGTCGTGATCAAATGTTCTAAGAGAACAAAAGGTCAAATTTAAAAAACTTAACTATTATATATGTAGGACGTAAAGTTAATTGTAAATGTTAGCAAATGGTTTCCAACTCAGTGGCATTAGACCTAATCATATCCAAAGAATCAGCTGGATTAGATCATTTCTTAGAGATCACAAACATCCACATTATTTATAAATTGTTGAACCACTTGATATAGTTGTTATGTAGGCAAAGTTCGTTTTCCATCAAATCCCAACGTGTGCATAGTTCCATTAAATGGGTGGAGGCGAAAGTTTCACACAAGACCTTGACTGCTTTGATACCATATTTAACCACTTGATCTAACGGCTTAAACTATTAGAAAACTTAAATGTATATCATTTAAATCTTATATTCAACATAAACTTTTGCTTACAGTTTTAGTAATTTAATAAAAGACATGCACTGTTGAAGACTAAATTTAAATAAATAAATGTAAATTAATCTTTTAAATGAAATGATTCAACATTCTCTTTTTTCTTTTAAAGTATTCACGAGTCACTTGTATACCATAAAGGTATAAAACTGTCATTTATTAAGCATTCCCATGCAAATCCCCACACCTCGAGAAAAAAACAACTCCAACATCAATGTTCATTTTCACTAAGAAACCTTGATGTTTTTTCCTTGGACGAAGTCAGGGCTTCATTAACGGGAAATACGTATAAATGCTATGTGAAAGTAGAAACTCAATCCCCATCCCGCTATACAAACAACTAAATTCAAAGGTCATGGCTACCTAGACAATTCTACAATTACAGCCACCTGCATGCAAGCTTCAAGGTTATACTAATCTCCCTAATTTAGATCTTGGATCACTGGTGCTTTCTAGATCAAATATATGAAAAGTTAAGCTAACAGATATATGTGGCCACGATTCATTGGACTATTCTATTCATCCACTACACCTTGGCTAACCAGGGGATCGTACTTTATGTCATCCATGATCCATTCACCATCAAAAAGGCGTGGTATCTAGTTAAAGAGATAGTAAGAACTAGCACGCATGCCACCACATAGAAACTACTATAGTACAACAAGTTTTACCCTCCCAAGCCAATCACCAGCAACATAACATGGATAAAAGTATATGTTATTAGAGAAAAGAGGAGATATGGAGAAGAAACCAAGAGAGATATTCTACCAAAATATTTCTCATGAAAGGAGGGAAGATAGGAAAAATAGTAATACTTCTACTAACGTGCTGGTGAAGACAATTATGATCTTTCCTGTCATATAACGTGTATCATAAAGGTCATTCTAATATCAAACTCTATGATTTTCCTTTCTTCATGAATGCTAACAGAACACTTTTGAGGCAGTCTACCGAATTCTCAAATACCTAAAAGGAACACCTGGTCGAGGCCCGTTATTTGGAAATCATGGACATCGTAGTAATGAAGCCTATACTCATGTTGATTGGGTAGGAAGTGTAACAGATAGAAGGTCTACATCAGGCTACTACACTTATATCGTGGGTAACTTGGTGACTTGGAGAAGCAAGAAATAGTGCAGAAGCTAAGTTTAGAGCTGTTGCTCATGGAACCTGTGAACTTTTATGGCTAGAAAGATTACTTGACGATCTCAAACTCAAGTCCAATGTCCGTGAAGCTTTACAGTGACAATAAAGCTGCAATAAACATAGCTCATAATCCGGTCCAACATGATAGGACTAAACTGATATGTGTCCACCGTTCATAAAGCCCAGCCACACAACTGATTCCTATAATTGTTGTCATCAGCTGAAGATAACACGTGGGGTGGACTTAGTCTATTTTATTCAGTTTGTTTGTTCCATTTAATAAGCCATGCAATGCTTATCTTTAGCTCCAATAGGATAGTGTTGTTTCCTCATCATTAGCATTATCTGTTATTCTTTTTAGCCTTGTAAGACCACTATATATAGTAGTGGTTGTCTTCCATAAAAAGGAAGGAAATTAACAGTTGAATACTTCATTTCGCTACTCCCTTTTGCTTCTCTATTTCTTTTCTGTCAACTTGTTTTCTCTATTTTGCCTCTGCTAAATTCGAACTTATCATAAACACATGGAATTTGATTGACATTTTACTAAGGAAAATTGGAAGGACTGATATGCATGTCCTCTGACCCTAAAGGAGAGCAGTTGGCAGTTGTACTCACAAAAGGGTTATATAAAGGACATTCTAATAGTCTTACATGCAAGATGGGAATGCAAGACATTTTTGAGCCAGCTTGAAGGGAAATATGGAAAGCCGTAGACTGATTTCTTGCAACTATTCGATGATTTCATGCAATAATGACGTTGGCTGATTTTATGCAATCAATCACGAAGGCAATTGTACGAATCATCTAAAATCAGAGATTCTAAAATTAGTAGCTCCCATGTTATAGGAATTATTTCATGTTTATATGCTCTTTCCTTCGATAGAATCCATTATATTATATTTATGTATATAAATGACTGTAAATCATAGTTTTATTAATAAATGAATGAGAGTATCATAATTTCATCCTCTTTCACATTTGTGTTCAAATAATATGTGGAATGTTAAGAAATGATGAAACCCTCAAAAGATCAAGATTTCAGATTTTCTTCGAAAACTAAAATTATCGACTTAAGAACTAGTAAAAGGTGGTTCTCATTGGTGCACTTACAACTCCACCCTCCTCCCCCGGGTATTAGCACTATGCAAAATGCCTTAGACAAGTTAATGTGCCTAAACAACCTTGACACGTTAGTTTAAAATTTTTCAACAGCTCTTGTTCACATGTTAAAGAATTCATGTATTGTCCAAAAACAATGATGACAATAAGAAGAATAAGTTTATAAATGTTCTTTCTCACATTTCACTACATTCAAAGAGAAACAGCAAGTTCTAGAACAAAATAACCTACTTAAATGGGAATAACTGCTGTCCTTTCCAAATGCAAAATCTTCAATTTCAGGAGGACTGCAAAGCTGCATTATGTAAACTGATAGTTATGCAACAGTTCCAGTCTTTTGGAAACAACTTTTGTATTCAATTTGAGTATAACAATATGCCAAAATGATTGATAAATTATAAAGTTTAATACATGGAAAAAGAGTCGAAACTAATCAACCACCTATTAACACTACTTCAAGGTAGGAGGAAAGCTGCTATATAGCTAGTGTAAACAAATGCAAATTAAACAGATAGTGACCTACAAATATTTAAAGCTCACACATTATGCAAGGAAGATATATGACATGAGAAAAGTATTTAATTAACGTACTATCTTGACCCATAAGCCCATATGTTCAGACAAACAAAATTACACTACTAGTTTATTCGTCAACTTTTTGAGCTGGCTATTTCAAGGAGGAGTAATTGTATGAAAGGGAAAAACAACTTGGAAATTTCCAACTGCACTTGATCAAGAATTGAGTTTTACGTCATATACGTTTTTGCAATAATGATCGAGGCCACAAATTCTGGAAAATGCAAAATTGACCTGATTTCTGTAAAAGCTTAAACACCTTCATTAATTAAGATAGCAAATAAATATTAGCTTTGTTTTGAAACTTAGACAAGTATCAACAGTTTGTCTACACGCAAGACCAGAAGTAAGAATTCATTAAAGTTTTGCAGGCATAATGCTTTTAACTTCACTGAAAATACTTGAAGAGATAATTCAGACCCTTGTAAAGTTCTTTCCATCACATGATACAACTCCAACTTACATGTGTGATGCTCATGACACATTTACATTGCAGAATCTGCAGTCAAGTTGTGATCTAAATATCTAATTATCTTTCAACGTTCCACTTCAAATTCCAATTAATCTTCTCAAGAAATGCTTAATTCTAGCAACGAAATGCCGCAAAGAAGCCTTTCGTACAGTTTTGCATGCTCTTCATGCCATCAAAACCAAATTATATCTAAAATTGAACACCTACCATTGTTGGGATCCATTATTAGGTTAGGAACATACTTTAATTCAACCAGCAGAAAATTAAAGACATTATTCCTCGTTTATTAGCACAGACGCAATCAATAAAGCAAGAGATGGAAAAGAACATGTCCCCTTAATGGGTAATACTAGGGTGGCGAAATCATCACTAGCAGGAGACAGAATTGATCTAAAATAGTATCCTCCGCAATCATAATTCAGCAACAAAAATAACAGTAATAGTATGTGTCCCCTTAACGGGCAAATGACTAGGGTGGTAATAATGCCATCAAGAGACCACGCATTTCTCACAAATACCGCACCCATTCCCACAATGAAAGATCACAAAAAAATGTATAAGTTGAATAAACACAACAGTCAACAGCAACAACACAAATACTAAAGTACAGAGTAAAGCCCAACACAAACAGCCACGAATTTAACTGTGACTAACTCTCACAAACGCAAAGATGAAGCTGCATATACTTCAGAATTTTTTTTAAAAGAATTTATCTCGTTCCTTAATATTATTAATCTCACCTTTTGTTCACGAGTTTCTGCTTCAACCGTTGTAGGTGTGATTTCAAGAATTTTTTCGGGTCTCTTTTTCCTAACAAAGACGCGAAGATTTGGTGCAGAACCGGCATTTGAACTTTCGGGAGCTGAAACGATTAGCACAATTTAAATTTCGAGTCTTTTTTATCAACGAAGGGAATAAACAAAATCTGACCTGGGTTTTCTGGCTCCGGAGATGAAGGGTGTATCCCCAGTTTGGACGTTGAAATTCGTGTTGAAGGCATTTTGTTGAATGAAAATGAGACGATGAATCGGGGTGAAGCTACGGGAGTGCTTCTGAGAAGACCGAACATTATTTTGTGAAGGGAGGGGTGTTTAGTTGTTCACAACATTTTTTATATTTTATTTTAGTTAGAATTATAGCACCATTCATCTTTCATGCTTTTAGGTTAAAAATTATTTTTTAAAACTTTTATCAACTTTTCAATTACACTTTTCTTGACACTGTAGCGAGTGACTTGTCTCCCATCGCCCATCAACTTTCAGCTAAACCAAACGAGAACTTAAAAAAGAGACGTTGAGGTAGTGCACATTCTACTTGACACATAGACATTACCATTAACTCCAATCAATGGAATCCATAATAATGATGAATGGTTAAAAGAGTGATCATTTGGAAAATATTGGAAGTTCAATGACAGAGTAGTAACACAATGTAAAGTTTATTCATCGCTTAAATATTTATCCCTTAAATATTAGATTGAGAAATTACTCCGAAAAATAAAACTGACAGTAAGGTTATACAATTTTCAACAAATTCTTAGCTAAACTCAATAATAACAGCAACATGCTTGGAGCATTTGGAATGTATGGCCAATTTCTGGTTCAATTTCCTTTTTAAGTGCCCCTCAACAATCTAGTCAACCTTCCTTCCCTTGAACTTGCTGGTCGGAATTCGGCGCAAGACACTGGCATCTAGCTTGTGGTAATTATGCTGAAGCTGTCCGAGGACATTGTTCACAAAGCCATCAACCTCATCTTCATATCTTTCATACAAAACGGGCAACGTATGGGCAGCAACAAAACCTTGAAAGAAAGAATTTCCAAATCTCTAAATATAATAGAATTAAAGCTTGACGTGGAATAAATAGAAAATATAATATATGTTATCTAGCACCAATCTAGACAGCAGTGGAGGCCCACATTGACTTGTCCAATGCATTAAGAGCTTGTTGGGGAATGATTTTTTAATAATAATTTTTAAACCCACATCATATTGAAACTTTTCCTTGCTTTTTAATCACAAATTCTCCAAAAAGTTATTTTTATTTGAAAAAATCTCTCCCAAACAAGCTCTAAAAACTTCATTGGACAAGTCTAAATGGCCCCAGTGTCATCCAGACGGTCTAAGCACCACTGGTGCTAACTAACATTACTCTAAGAAGCTAGGCAGATTTTTTACTGAAACAATATTACATTGCTTTCTCACTCTACACATGCTCCATTTTTTCTGCGTTTCCTACTTACCAAGCGTAGTGCAATCAATCGTAGAACATGGTTAAATAATTGAGAGTTATGGTGGTAGAAGCAGCAAATATTAACATAAACTCTTCACATTTGCGGAAAAAAAGTGTAACATTCAACCTGCTGTGAGCTTGTGCTTCCAATTCGCTATGTAATTTTCTGTTTTTCAAAGTCTTAAAAGTTGAATTAATCAAATTCCATATCTTTTGCTTTATCTCATATTATCCAAATCAACCTACCCATGGTACTGAAATTGTGATATCTAAGATGAAACTTCGATTCACTCATAGGATCTGGTGGTTCGTATGGGACCTGATAAAACATGTAGACCATGGTCCATACTTGACAGTCTTCACTTAGAGCATCATGCAGCGCAGGACTACACTGGACACGCGCCAAATGTAAATATGCTTAGACATACAAGTTCACATAGATCAAGGAAGTTTCTATAATGCATGTAGATACAAGCCTTAGTGCTGAGAAAGATTTCTGTTACAATCTTAAATGCAATGCAGCCCGGAGAAGAAGCAATGAGGGTATCTGGGGAGTATCCATATTAAGTGCAAGTTCGGCCCCATAATTTAGATGCAGGATTTAAGATGATGAAGTAGCATTGAAGCAAAAATGAATAAATGGGATATTTTCCTTGAAGAAGGCCCACCCTACAAAGGTTTATTGTATTTTATGCTAAAAGTTAATGACATTAATGCCGATTTTATTATTATTATTTTTTACTTTTATCTGAACAGAATTAACCAAAACATTGGTGAAGCATGGAAAATTTTCTCAATTAAAGTTCACCCCCTCATGTATGATATCAAAGACAAGCAAAACATTCAATAATTACCCACAAATCATGGGATCAATGTGTCCAATATGCTCTAGTAGCTACTACAATTAGAATGTCATAGGATGTCTTACCGACATAAAGAACAGTCAAAAAGTTGAACCAACTTCCAATGATAGCAGCAGCCCACAAGCTTGCTCCAACCTGCAAGTATTTTTAATACGTCAAACACAACTTAAGACATTTTTCGATTTGTTCTCATTTAACAATATGTTTCCACCGAAACAGTCCAGCACAGAATAAGAAAAAAAAAGCAGTAATTAATAATATTATATACGATGGGTTTATTGGAAAAAATAGGAAGCTTTATCAGCAAATAATTAAGAATAAGAACACTTGAATATAGGAGCCTGTTTGGTAGAGATTAAAATTGAAAAACTAATCATTATGGTTGACTTTTATTAGACGAATGAGATACAATAACGGTCATATTTTCAATTTTAATTGGATTTTAATTGTTACCAAACAGGCTCTAGAAATGGAGATAGTTTGTAGTACAATGTAAGAGAAATACTTGAGAACAAGAAAACATGAACCCCTAAGAGATATTAGGACCACGGGTTTCTTCTTCAAGCATGACACATAAAAGTCATGAAGGAAAGTATCTTTGATTTAATGTGGAGATACACCAGAAAACAAGGACGAAAACGATCCTAATTTAAGAGTTTTCTATTTGAAAATGTTGAAACAATTGTCTCATTCTGAAAACATTTGCGATATGCTTCGCCAGGTAATGTATCAATAATTTATTTTCATGTTTTAAGCTGGAGAAGAAAAAAATTCAATGAAACTTAACATTTTTTAACTTGTGATATGAAAAAGTAGTCTGTATTTCTTTCTTCCTCTTATGTACGTTCACTACTGAAAACAGAAATGGAGAAGTAAAATCAGAACAGTTGTACAAGAATCATTGTTTTATGATGAAGACCCATTGAGTACCTAGAAATCCTCATTTTTAACGTTTAAACCATATGGTAGCTTGTTGGTGTCTTAAGAATTAACAAAATGTGAGAAGAAGAAAAGAGTGGATCAAATTATCTGTAAATATATTCACACAAAATAATGAATAAGGTTACAATATCTGAGGGGAAATAAACAAAATAAAAATGCAGCATTGGTGTTAAGAGAAAAATACCACAAGAAATTGCATCATATTTCCTTCGGTGGAAACATCTTGCAAGAAGCTTAAACCACGATTCACCTCCGCTCCAATCAAATTGGCAATGTTAACAAAAACCTCCACAGGCACAACAAGACGAGGGATATTGGATGGAGATCTGTTAACATTGATATTACAGGAATTAATACGACTCATCCTGCCACTACCAAAAGCAGAACATTATCTCCATTTAAAATTACCTGTTTAACATGCCTGAAACATTTTTCCAAACCAATTGAGCAAGCATACCCATAACCAACACAAAGCATAGAATGGTAAGAAAGTTGTAGTTAAGCCATTCAAAAAGCACCCAAGTTACAGTAGCAGCAGTTAAGACACTGGCCGAAATCTTCTTGTTCCTCCATAATAGCACATCAGCAGCTAAACATTCAAGTGAATATACATAAAATAAGAATGACTTCACTAATAAGAAACTTGGTAGAAGATGTAAGGAGATCATACATTTGCCACCACCCAAAATATGGTGAACAGGCTTTTGCCGTCCAAACAATCTATTGAACTGAGAATTCACGGATTTTAAATTCTCCTCCTCAAAAAAGGACTCAGATTTGTGCTTTGAAGCACCATCAGATATTGTTTCCATGATATTGTGCATAAGACCCTCAGCTGTTATTCCCTCAGGCATCTTTCCTGTAAATCCAAATTAGGTAAGCACTTGTAGAAAAACAGTCTTCAAGCTCTTGGACTCAAGTTGTAGCCAAAAAATTGTCAAGTTCAAAAAATTGATGAAGCGGAAAAAAGAGATTGATAAAAGAATATCATATAAACAAAATTGAATAAATAAAAGTGAAAAGACTGTAGTGAGTAACTACACAAGAAGCATTTTAGCCTTGTAATGTTGGTTCTACCCCGTCCAAAAACCCCAACCCCTCAACAAAGGCCATTACGAAGACTCTTGGGAAATTAATTTTACCCAAATTTCTCATTAAGTTGAAGCTTCATGAAAGAGAAAAAAATCGCATCGCAAACTAAAGCATGTGACCTTTAGCATAGATGATAGATGAATCATGACAGCAAATTAAAGCATGAAGAAAAGCATAAATATACTTGAAAGGCAAGGCTAAAGAGCAAAAGACACATGCAAAAACAGTTCAACCATTCTGAGTTAGTATTCAAGATTGCTCAAAAACAATTACTCGCTCATTCAAACATAAGAACAATCACAAAATCACAGCAAAAAAATGACGGTCAAAGCTTTACAAAGGATTGATAAAGATGAACTTTTCGTGTGTTTTCATAAAAGCCTCAAGGAAAAAGCTGAAGTCACTTAATTAATCGAGATAATAAAAAGAAATCTAAGTAATCGTGCTAAGTACGTGCGTATAGATTTTCACTAGTAGATGCCCATGACCACAGACCACTGTAAATCCAGATACTATAAAGGTCACGAAAAATCAATTTAAAGAAATATCAAAATGGAACACAATTTATGACGAATAGTAAATCATATAGCTGAAATCACCAAATATTGGGTTAATTATTTCAATGGTGATTGAACAATGTTACGAGTTACTACTTAGTACTTACTAACTAAACTTCAAAGCGAAAAGAAAAGAATAACAAATAAATGTCTTCATCTTCCTCGGACACCCCACCCTCACCTCACCCAACAAACACTTTTCTCCCATGTGCCAACTCCCCCCTCTGCCGCCGCCTGCCACCAAAAAAGACCTTATAAAGACGTAACCACCACCACCACCACCACAAACCACTACCAGAAAAGGTGAACCCATAAACAAATACAAGATAGCAGATTCGACCAAGTAGTATAAAAAAATATTAACATGCAATGCAACCCATGAACAAGAACTGCATAGAAATTATCGACAGTAAAGAGACATGAACGCAAATAAGCAAAAAGTAAAAAAAGGACTACATCTGACCAATTATATGAATCGCTTAGCGCTAAATTCCAGTAAAATAAACCCAAATGAAGATGAACCGAACCCAAAAGAATCAAATAACAAAAACTAAAACAGCATACAACCAAGAGACTTAGAATAAACTTAACTTGCTAAGGAATGGGAAAACCGAAGGCTAAGGGAAAAAAAATTAAAAATTGACCAGATGGAGAGAGGTTGCGGATAAAAGTAAGAGCAACTTTTGTGTTGATAAACTACCTGTTTTGAATGTGTGGGATACAACTTTCAAGAATATTTTATTGAGGCCCATACGTTAGACCATTGATAATTCCTCTGTGTACATGCGTAAATAGAGTTAAATGTTTCATTGGCCACTCAACTTTGAATTATGTCACGACTTACTCACCGAACTTTCAAAATTGTCTCGTTGGCCACTGAACTTCACTCCGTCCAACTCCATCACTCACCCATTTAAAACCGTTAATAGACGCGCCTACATGGATAACGGAAAGTTGAGTTGGCAGTTAAATACGTCCAATTAATTTCTCACTCGTCAACTCGTTGCCAAATAAGCAAAGGCACATACAAACATGCCACAAAGAATTTGGAAGATGCGATTCTAACGTAAATGCCAAACCNAAATACGTCCAATTAATTTCTCACTCGTCAACCCGTTGCCAAATAAGCAAAGGCACATACAAACATGCCACAAAGAATTTGGAAAACGCGATTCTAACGTAAATGCCAAACCCAATCTGTGACTTTCCCCATTTCCAACCCGTAAGGCGTGATCCATTTCCCCTAAATCATCAAGAACCCTAAACTTCCAAAACTATCCAATCGGTGAGAAACAGAAGGGGAAATTCCCAAACCCGACTGGAAGGATACAGTAGAAGAGCCCTACCAGAAGCAGCATCAATTTTTTATTGTTTCTAACTTTGTAAGTATATATGATTTTTATGTTTTTATACGTGTTTATATTGTAAAGTTTGAATC
>CAIGRR010113994.1:0-10023 GCA_903798365.1 Fraxinus sp. 1973-6204 | reverse complement strand
TGAAGTCTAGCTCCGCCCCTGCACGAGACATATTTCATTATAAAAATAGGAAAAGTGTAGTGTAACGAATAAAAATTAAACTAATCTTAATTTGGATAGAAATGCAGGTAGGAACAATTTGGCATTTTTGTTTGGGAAAAATACACAACTACACTATATTAAGAACAGTAGTGCTTCTTGTATAGAAGAAGAAGCAATAGAAATTTACTAGAACAGACTCACGTGTGGGTCTCGTGCCTTTTTTTTAATACACGATGAGGCCCACTGTTTGTTTTTATTCTGACCAATTGTTGTTTCTCCTTCTTCTGTACAGGGGGAATAATTGTATTAAGAATACAATACTGAAAAAGCTTCAGAAATTAGGTGTTAAATTTGTAGCCATCTATAATGACATTTGTAAACATTTTTATTTTCTGCAAAATGTTTTTCTTTTTTTTTTTTTGTTAGAAATAAGCAAAATCCAATATACAAAATGTAATTTTACAAAGTATGGTGTGCAAATTGTAAATACCCCCTAAATGAAAGGTATTTGTAAATTTTCCTTCCTAGAATTGTCATGTTGTTTAAGACATTAAGAGAATGAAAATAGTTATTAGAATTACGAGAACATTGAAAAATTTAAATAGTAGTATGGAATCAAACCCAATTGAATGGTTCGGCTCCATAACTAAAGTTACTCAGTTTCACTTGACAGATACACAATAATTCTTGGTTCAGTTCGATTCTCTTTGAAATCGAATCGAACCAGATTGTGTCCAACCCTAAGTATTGGTCCATTAAATTTTACCCAAGTGCCAATTGATCTAAGTTTTTTACTTCTATATCTCAAATTAACATTGATGCATAGATAGTTATTAAGTTGCCTTTTAGTTACTTATTTTAATGACAAATAAGTTCACCTATAGAAACTATTATGAATTCTATCTAATTTAACGTATCAAGCCTGTCATCATTTTTTTTCAAAAACATCGTTTTCTTTTATTTAATGCTCCTTTCTATATTCTGGTTTATTTTTCTAGAGAAAAGTATAAGACGTGAAATTAGATGATGGCATCAAGTCAATACCTGTATTTACTTTGATTTAACACACCCCCCCACCCAAAAAAAAAAAAAAAGAAAAAAAAGAAATTCTCCAAACTCTAATCACTGACAGAATCATATAAGAGAGTCATGAACAGAATTCAAATTCAATATTTTAAATTATAATCCCAATTTATGATAAAAACTTCAAAATTCTGGCAAATCCTTGTTAGCATCCAGTGTACAAGTTGAAAATGAGCTTCCCATTTNGAGAGTCATGAACAGAATTCAAATTCAATATTTTAAATTATAATCCCAATTTATGATAAAAACTTCAAAATTCTGGCAAATCCTTGTTAGCATCCAGTGTACAAGTTGAAAATGAGCTTCCCATTTTATGCATGAACATCAATGAATCTTTGTTATTATAAAATGGTAGAGCTGATGGCAATATATCTGTCGAATTCGGATGGAGAGAAGGCAAACTATTGAATCCCGGATTCGGAGGAACGAACTGAGAATTAACCTGGGAATCTCCAAAAGTAGTGCTGCTACCATTGATATTCTCATCCGTGACAACTGAGGTAGACACATTATCATCATTGATCACACTTTTCTTATCATCGTCGCATTCAGGTTTATGGTTCGTAGGTTCGTCCTCTGTGGGTGAGTATCCGGTGAGCTTTTGCACCAACGCCATGAAATCTCGAGGGTGCGTGTGAATAACCTTCGGAGAATGCGTGTAAATAATGACGGGATAACGCGGCTGAGGTGGCTTCGATGCGGCGCCGTTGATGACGGTCGAGGACGAGAAGGAGGACGAGGAAGGCAATTTCCTGATGAAATGTGAGTCTTTATTGATCTTCAAAGTTGGTGGAATCATGCCATTATTGGGTAATTCTTTGTTTACATATTGGTCATGGAGTTGTGTAGGACTCATTGTAACAAGATTGAACCAAAGAAATATGAATAAAATTTGTGTATATATAGTGAGAAGGTGTGACACGTGGTGTGATGTGTGGGGTAATTATTGGGCATGAAGAGGGAGGAGTGACAGGTGTGAAAAGTGAAGAGGTTATAGGATTTTAGTTGGGAAGAGAGTGATGTGAGCGTTAAGTGCGAGCTAAGGTTAGAGGTTTGTTAGAGAGAGAGGGGAAATATATATGGGATGGATTGAATAGGATTAGATATGATATCAGAGAGAGAAATCCGATCTCCGAGTAATTAGGCCTCTGTTTGAGCAAAATGCGAATGAATAAGTCGACTGTTATACAGCAAAAAGACCCCACTTTGGCAGCAATCTTTGACTTTGTTCACACTTGACAGCAATCGGGTAAAAAAATTGTGAAAAGACGTTAAGATTCCTAACTTATTTTACACATTATTTCATAACAATGACAATATTGACATTTCATTTTCCAAAAGACATCTGCCATTTTTTTTTTATTTTTTTTTTTTCAAATCTTGCGGCTACAACACTGTTTATTCTAATTGACATAGTTCATACACAAGGAAGAGAGGAATTGGATATACGTGACATACATTTATGACATATTTAAGCATTTTGGATTGAATTGTTTTAGAGATGATAACTCGAGAGAATAGTGCCCGATTAATTGGCTTTATAAAATGAACATCTATGGCAAGTTTATCATTTTGGATGGGATAAGATTGAACTTGAGTGTACACACGAGAGAAGGGGGGGAGAATTGACCTAAAAATTGGCTTCATGAAATGAATATTCGTGGCATATTTAGTATCATGGATCTAATAGGACTCGCATTGACAACAACAAATTCAAATGCCTGAGGATTATTTTCTTTTGGAGGAAACATTGATCTTGGATTATTTCTAATTTATAAATTAGCTATGGATTGAGCCACTTAGTGAGATATTTCGATTTTAATTTTTAGTATATCTTGGTTGAAATTTGGAGATTCTAATAAATTTGTGTGTGTGTGTGTGTGAGGGAGGGAGGGAGAGAGAGAGAGAGAGAGAGAGAGTTTTCATTATTAATATGAAGGGTTTGAACATGTGTAACACTGATATAATAAAACTAGATCATTTGGACTAGAGTGATACAATGCAGAAAGATAACCAGACAAAACCACAACAATTTAACAATTTCCTGTACCTTCACATCACATATTCACTTTAACCAAAAAAGAAAAATAAATAAATAAATATTTAACTGCAACTCAATCACCTGAAGTGCACATTTCAAGTGTCGACTAATACTGTAATTCTATGGTCCCATTCCTTCACTTAGAAAATTTTGCTATAAGCTTATCAACGTGAATTATAATATCATCGATGCAAGGTCGAACTGTTGCTTGAGGCTGCAGCATCCATGTCACGAACTGGTGGAGTGCGTCTGGATATGGAGGATTAGGGCCATTTGGCCACTTTATCTGGGCGTTTACGATGGCTAACTGTAGGCTCCCACCAGATTCCCCGAGTGCATATTCAAATGGAGATACACCATACCTATGAAAAGCAGCCATAAGTCAAGCAAGGAGAAAAATAAAGAAAGAAATAATTGAAACACAATGGAGAAAACGTTACTCTACACGTGAGAAGGAAACTCATTTTAAGTCCTGCATGTTTGTCTAAGCTATTTTTTCTTGAAGTAAATAAAATTACTTGTTACTCTTACTTTAGCCCTTGTTTGGTACATACCTTCAAAACTCATTTTCTACCATACATTCTCCCAATAAAATAATTTTGCACAGAACCCATAAATTTTTCGTACTTTTTAACCACACATTACCCAAAAATATCACTTTTTCACAAAATCTATTCTCAAAAAATGTACATCGAAGAGCCCCTTAGTCTCAAAATAAGTAACTTACCGCAAAATCAGGCACCAAAAGAGATTATTTTCAGAAAAAAGAGGGAGGAAAAAAAAAAAGGTTAATGTGGTAGAAGTTGGAAAAATCATATCAGTAGCAGTGATCATTGCCACAATTTTTTACAATATTTCTCTGTTTTCTATTATCACAAGAGCATCTGTTAGAAATTAACGCCTAGTGGTTCCCACTAATTGCTAAATATTCATATAGTTCAACCATTACGTTAAAGGTAGAAAATAATGTAATTGTGAAGTATGATACAAAGGAAAAGTGTTTTCCAAAGACCTTAATACACTTTCATATTGCATTTTACACGGTCAAGTCAAATTTCTGTCACGTTCACAATTGTTGATTTGGAAGACTAGTATACTCAACTATTTAAGTACAACCATTAGCTAATGTAAAAATAATATTTAATCAATCTGTATAGTATACTATTTTTGGTGTTCTGAATTTTCACAGGAGATATCAGAGTAGATTAATTAGAAACATATATGCTAGTGATAAAAAAATTCAAATTTTGAAAAAGAAAATTCATTTGATAATGCAACAAGAGACGTATTCATTTATGAAATCATACTGTAGTTAACCACCATATAAATGGTTCTGACTTGTAGTGATGCTGGTGTATAATAAAATTCCCCCTTTTTCCATGGGCACAAAAATCATAAACGGCAGATGGATTAACAAGATAACAGCCTTAAATAAGAAACTAAATATTCGAAGCAATGTGGACACTTACATGATTGCAAACAATGTGCAGCCTAGTGACCAGATATCAGTTCTCTCATCAATATCTGCATGGCTTGGGCAATCCCATAATTCAGGAGCTCGGAAAGGTGCCGAACAGTGCTCAGAAGCCCATTCCTACATATGTAATGCCCAGAGGTCAAATTAAAAGGACACTTGGAAATGCAAAACAGACTTATTTGGAATGTGAACCGTGCACATTGGACTTGCTCAAAATATAACTGAAGGAATGAACTCACAAATGTTACATGTCCCATGCTGAAGGCACGAACTAGATGTGACTGTTACTAAGTTACAAAATCAAACTTGACACACATCCAATGACAGAAAAGTAAGATAATTTACACATTAATACCTGCAGCTGTAATGCTTCAGTACGCGACCGGATCTGCTTTCTTGCAGGACGAGAACTTCCGAAGTCCATCAATATTGCTATAGGCGATTGTCCCTTTCTGTATGTCACGAGGACATTACCAGGTTTGACATCATTGTGAGCATATGGGGGCTCAAAACTGTGCATATGCTTAAGTCCTGCACAAAGCTGCAGATGAACCCTCATTTATCAGTAAAATGTTCTCTCATCACATAAAGGCAATAAGATATAAACTAACAATGCCATTGCATATGAAGCCACTTAAACCTCCAAAAGTTTCAATGAACATTAACTAATAATTTAAAGAGCTACCACAATATCCACACATAATGTTAACATTGCAATCTAAATCTGAATTTACCAAATTAAAAATGTCAGGTTCAGAAGGCAGAACTAGTTTTTCCTCCATACCTGACGAAATATTTGAAGCACGTCTGAGGTAGAAAAGAACTCCTTCTTAGCTTTCTTAGCATTTGCAACGTCAAACAACGTTCCATCCAAATGCACAGGAAACAACAAGTAAGCTTCATGCTTCCAAGATTGTTCTTGTGATGCCTAGCCAATAAAAATAATCTATTAGACAAATTACCACTCAGATACCAGTACTGGAAAATGAGTGATAGACAATTTATGTAGACGGGCATTATACGAAACCAGAATCATGGTATTCCATCTTCTGTTCACATGAAAAGTAACCCACAGGACACAGTCAAATATTCACAGCGAATCTATTATCTAAAGAGTTTCAAGACCACAGGACTGCAGGAAGTTACTAGATAATTAATGAGACCATTTTACAGCATGTTAGATGTGTATAAAAATGGTTTCTCGTGTAAGGAATGCTAATTCAGAAAGAGTAAAAAGCGGAGAGTGAAGAGTGAAGAGTGAAGAAGAAAAATAATGAAATTTATACTATTTGTTAAGTCATCCTGCAGTCATACAATTGTGTGATAGCTGACACCAAATATCAAGTAATTTGATGGGACGTAATTTCCCCACTATCATAATGTATCTAAAAGCAGGGTTTTCAAGTATATGATTGCCTAAAGAACAACACTCAGAGGCTAATACCAAACATGCAACGCTGGGTTAATGTTTGAAACATTCAAACAAATGAGCAGCAAGTCAAGGACTCAAGGTTATGATTTATTTCTTTCCTAACTTTTAGATACATAGTTGACTAAACTAGACTAAAACTGAATGAGAAGTGCAAAATCTGGAAGCCCTTTTGGATATAGCTCGCTCAGACAAAAAATTACGACATAACCTTTATTCAATGAATAAAAATACATTATGCGTACATGTAAAAATTTAAATGAACAAACAGTAATTACCTTGACAGCAATGATTGCATGATCAAGCAGAGGAAGCAGATTGGGGTGGCTAAACTGAGAAGAAACACGGATCTCCTCTCTGACCAACTCCAACTGTTCACTGTTTTGAATGAGAACTTTCTTCATCGCATACGTTCCATCAGCTGCAGATTCAACCATCCAATATACTGTTTAGATCACATTGCATATTTTTTTTCCATTTGGCTCAATTTGACCATCCATTCCATATAGAAGATGCACATAAATAAAGATATGCAAGTTCCTCCTTTTGGTTGACTTTCATTTACTCTCAAAAGTCCAACCCCACCCACCACCCACCCATAAAAATATGTGCATTTCCATTTCTCTCAGTTTGAAGCTCCATTCCATGCAGAAGAAGCACATCAATTAAGATATGCGAGTTCCTTCTTTTGGGTGACATTGGCGTAATTAGGGCACAGTGTTAGCTAGTTTTTATTTATCTGCATTTCATTTTGGCTGACATTTTAGTAGTTAGGGCCTCTGAAAATCAACCTTCCAATACCAAAAATTCACATCAATAAAGCCATTAATTACCTTCAAATCCATAGAAACTGAGCAATCTCTAAGAAGGCAATAATACAGACCTAACATAAATATAACTTTTTCAAAGTAAGAAAATCACTAGTGAAAGCCACTTTAATTTCCAGATCAGTAGCGAAAACTGGCAAATTTGGGGATATTTCCAATTTACATTAATGTTCATGCAAGATCCCTTCTTCCTTTCCTCTTGTGCAACAAGATTCAATCAAAGCCAAAACAACCACCCATAATCATAAATGAATAAATAAATAATTTCCAGATCCCACATCAAAACCAAAAGATCCCATAAAAATAAGCATTCACTAAAATCGCCAATTAAAAAAATTCTCTTGTAAACATTCAATTAAACGCTCGAAATTCCAACAGAAATGGAAAAAAAAAAAATACCAGAGACATGAGAAGAGTCCTTGATTTTCTTAGAAATTCCAGGGTTGGATGGATCAGATATAACCTCCTTGACAAGGAAAACATATGCAAATCCACCCTCTCCCAGCTGCCTCAAGATCCTGAACCGATTTTCATTGATCCAAACATCCCCTCCACCATTAACGGCGTCGTAAAGGGCATTCAGTCCCGAGAACGAGCAACCCATCTCTCTATATGCCTATCGATTCGTTTGCTCTCCCCTACGATCCCGAACTGAATGCAAATGGCCAAGAATTCTCTCCCTTTCTTTCTACACCCTAAAGGTAAAAATAATGCGATTGATTGAATTTAATTCATGAATAATACTTTCTGGTACAAGTTCCCCGTCTCACATCAACATGTTTTTGGACAGAAATTACATAAACCTACGTGGAGTCGTTTCCGAAATTTGTGATCCATGACACAATAATTTTTTCTATTGCAATAAATTGCACTATTCGTCCATAACCTATTACATAAGTTGGTCTCCACCTAAAAAAATACATTAATCTTATTTTTCATTATAATTACCAATATTTTAAAAATCGACCTAGGTATCGACACTGGAAAAAAAAGATCAAGGGTATAAGGGTTGAACTGAGATCCACATGGTGATTAAAAAAAAAAAAATCAATCAAAAGATAGATTTTTAGGCCAGTTTTTGGACGATTTTCATAAATTTAAACTAGTGAAATCGAAAACGAATCAACAATTTTCTAAAAGTTAGGCGTGGCATGTTCTAATTACATTGATAATTACAATAACCATTCACGTTAAATCTTTACATGACCTTAATATGTGCAACTTTGTGAACATTTTGCTTTTCAACTTAGTAGTAGTTGGTTAAGATTAGACGCTACAAAGAAAGACAATAAGTGAAGATTTACGCGATTTTATCTTTGGAGACTCGTACGATTATAATGAAAAGTAGGTCATTGATCATTTAAAAAAAAAAAATAGGTTAGTAATGTAAATGGAAAATTTGTTGCATTTGTTCGCAACCTACTATATGAGTAGCAAGTTGATATATTCATCTAATTATAGTTAAACAAAAAAAAAAGGACTCGTCACGTTGATTTTAGAATTAAAAAAAAAAAATTGATTTCGATTTTTTGGTCACGTGTTCCATTTGAAACATAAATTTTAACTTTATAAAGTTGGACATACAAGAATTACCAACAATTTAACATAAAATGTAAAATTCTCGCAATTAACATGTTAGTAATGAAGTATTAATTATTCACTTGCTCTTTTTCAAAGATTGAAGATCAATTTGATACTCTAGTAATAGGTCAAGAACCATAAGTGAAATTGCTTCAATTTAAAATTTAATTTGGAAGCAAAATATTGGTCAATGATGTAAATACAAGTAAAAGTGTGGTTTGACTTTGGAGTTTGCTCAAGTTTATAAACATTGAAATTCCTTATAGGCAAAATTGTTTATAAATACTTCCCAACATACTTACTATCTCAACGTAATTAAACTAGAGGAGTAAAATATATTTTTCAACCTGTAAAAAATGAAATTTGTGTATGTGAAAATTCGAGTAATACGAGATTGGGCTGAACTGATTCAACTTGATACATTTGTTCGTATAAAATTAGATCGAGCAAGCTACATGTCTAGGGCTAGAAAAGTAAAATTAAAATTTATAATATAATTTTACTTTCTTATTACGAAGCTTATGTTTGGCTCATATTTATAAATTGTTATAAACGTTCAAGTCACATTTTATCTACATATTTCGTGGGACTCACAAATACGACTTGTTTAATCATAATTTATTTTGTTTAATTTATAATTTAAAAGATTTATAAAACTTCCTAAATATGTTCTAACTCCCATGTTAATTGTGGGTTAGGTTGGACCATTTACAAGTCGATATGCTCCATCTTCTTCTTGTTCTGAAAAAATGAAACAAAATAGGTCGTGTGTAATAATAAGTTATGCAAATGGGAAGTCATTGAAATCGGTGTACAACTATACTTTTTAGTTTGAACGAGAATATTTAACCATCGATTTACGCTCAATGTTAAACCTCCATTTAAAAACTTTGTTTTCCCGATAACAAAAGGTTTTTATATAGGTTGGATCACATGCAAGGTAATAATAAAAATAGCCCACTGTGGCACATTAGTGCCCGTTTGACATTCTTTAATTTATTTTATGGTTTACTATAGAATCATTTTCAACCGTACATTCACACGATAAAATATTTTACATGTATATCGATCTTTTTTCTATTAAAATGGTTGTCAGACACGCACCAAGAGTCATGCATAGCGGTGACCCTACATAAAAGATTCACTAAGCAAATTTATTACATGTTATATATAGACAGAATACAAAGAGTACACGTCCTATTAAAGTTAAGAGAATCTACTGGATTACCCTGTTATACACAAATGTAAGGGGGGAAAAAAAAAGATTCAGAATCAAAGTGTGCTTGACTACATAATTCAACAACATACGAAGTCCTAAGTTAGGTATTCAAACTTGGTTGAGGGCCATGAGGCTCGGGATCGGATTGCTTGGGAACTGTGATGCCTCCGTTCATTCTAGCACGTGCCTCTGCAAACATCCTCTGCTGCTCTGCCAGCGCCTGTTCCTCGGTCATTTCAGCTACATTGCTCCATTTCGCGGTTCTCACTGTGTCCTGTGAGAAAGCATTTCAAATTATAACCAACAGAATACTACATATTACCAGTGTGAGGTCTTGTTAGAGGG
>CAIGRR010113991.1:0-12348 GCA_903798365.1 Fraxinus sp. 1973-6204 | reverse complement strand
ATTGCTGAAGAATAAGGAATCTTCTGCATTTCTTTAATTTCGAAGTCATTTTTGGGGCATTGACTTAAACTAAACTTGTCTCCTTTAGCAATAGGGTGTCACCTGGTCTACAATCTTGCATGTCAAATCCTTTAAGTACCTTTTTGATATACTCTTTTGTAATAATCCAAGAATACCTCGAGAACGATCCCCGTGTATCTGAATCCCTAATACAAAAGAGGTGTCACCAAAATCTTTCAACTCAAAATTCCTTGCTATAAATCTCTTGGTTTCATGCAATAAGTCTATATTTTTGCTGGCAAGCAATATGTAAAATCAGAAAAATATACTTACTACCACTGAACTTGTGGTATATACAATCATCGACCAAATTCATCTTAAAACCAAATAAGATGATCACTTGATGAAACTTGTAATACCATTGACGAGAGGCCTGTTTGAGTCCATAGATGAATTTCTTTAGTTTACAAATCATTTGCTTTGTATCATCTAGCACAAAGTTTTCTGGTTGCACCATATAAATTGTTTCATCAATGTCATCATTGAGAAACGTTGTCTTAACATCCATATAATTAACTCAAGATCGAAATGCGCTACCAAATCCATTATAATCCTGAAAGAGTTTTTCGAAAAAATCAGAGAGAAAGTCTATTTATAATCAATGTCTTTTTTTTGTGTAAAGCCCTTTGCGACAAGATGAGCCTTATACCTCTCTACATCAGCTTTCAAATCCCTCTTGATCTTAAATATCCATTTGCAACCAACGGGTTTCGTACATTCAGGCAATGGAACGAGGTCCCATACGTCATTATCCTTCATGGACTTTATCTCTTCATTCATAGATCGAGCCACTTTTGAGAGTTAGAACTTTCCATGGCTTGATGGAAGTTGATCAAAGTATCTTCCACCACTCTAATGTCAACTTCATGTTCTTGGAGAAATACGATGTAATCATTCGAAACCGCACTTTTCCTCTCTCTAGTGGATCTTCTTAATGGCAATGGTTCTTGAGGTTGTAGAGTTTGTTCTTTTGGAACAAGTTGTTAACCTTCAGAGGAAGATAAAATGACATTGTCTTGATCTGGAGTTCCTTTTCGAACAATGTCAAGGATAGAAACCTGATCCTGATCATTGTCAATGGCAATTGGAGGAANTGGAACTAGTTGTTGACCTTCAGGGAGAGATACAGTAACATTGTCTGGATCCGGAGTTGCTTCTTGAACAATGTCAGGGATAGGAACCTGATCCTGATCAGTGTCAATGGCAATTGGAGGAATTTCAATGTATTCATCCTCAAAGACAAAGTCTGTAACCCTTTCTCCTTCGCAAACTCAACATCCTCAAAGAATCGGGCACTTCTTATCTTGAAAATTGCCTTAGTTTTGGGATCATAAAACTTGTAACCACTAGACCTTTCAAAATATCCAATAAAATAGCAACTGATAGTCCTTGCGTCCAGTTTCTTTTCATTTGGCCTTTAAGGCTTTACCTCAGCTGGACTTTCCCCAAATGTATACACGCTTCAAACTAGGCATCTTGCATGTCTAAAGCTCATAAGAGGTTTTATCAGTGGTCTTAGTTGGAACTCTGTTGAGTATATACGTTGCGATCTTTAAGCTTCACCCCAGAGTGATTTTGACAAGGTAAAATGAGTTATCATACTCCTAACCATGTCTTTAAGCGTTTTATTTCATCTTTCAGCAATACCATTCATAGTGGACAAACCTGGCATAGTGTACTGTAGGATGATACCGCATTCCTCTAAGAACTTAGCAAATGATCATGGACGTTGTACACCTGAACCGTCATATTTCTCGTAGTATTCACCACCACGGTCAGATCTGATGCTTTATATATATATATATATATAGCCATATTTTGAAAAGTCATCTATGAACATTATAAAATATTATTGATCATTCCAAGAAGCCGTATGGAATGGTCTACAAATGTCCGTATGTATAAATTCTAAGACGTAAAGTCATGTTGGCTTGAAATTTCATTTTATTGGTTTATTTTCCATTTTATACAGTTAACACACATGTCATAATCTGTAAAGTTAATGGGATCGAAAATTCCGTTAGACACAAGTCTCTCAATTCTTCCCTTGGAGATGTAACATAATCTCTTATGTTACAATGAGGCAAAATTCTCATCGGTTAATTTTTGCTTTAAACCTTGAGTACTTACATACAAGGATCCATTAAAAGAAACAATCGTATCAATTAAATAAAGATTATCGTAACCTGATAAAAAACTAGAACCAACCAATTTTGAATCATGAAACAAACTAAATTTTTCATTCCCAAATGAACAAGAATAACCAGATTTGTCCAAAACAGAAATGGAAATCAAATTCCGTCTAAAAGACGATACAATAAATGTGTTATTTAAGATCCAAATAAAATCCAGCATTTAACAATAATCTAAATTTTCCTTTTGCCTATATTTCCACCATCTTGTCGTCAACATAGATGTACCTTTCACATCACTTGGTTTTTGGCAACTCGGGCAACTCGGTCAAATGAAGAATAATACCTTTCTTGGCACGCCATGTGTAATAGTTGGTACAGTTCTTCTTCTTATGACCTGGAGCTCCACAGAAGAAACAACTATTCTCATTTTGTTCCTTATGCTGTTTCTTTTGTGATGCTGTACCCGCAGCTTCCTTGTCAATTTTCCTTTTTCAGTTCTTCTTCTTATGACATGCATCTCCATAGAAGAAACAACCACCCTCAGTTTGTTCCTTATAAGATTTCTTTTGTGATGCTATACCTGCAGCTTCCCTATCATTTTTCCTTTTCTTTGGAATTGAATTGATGCTAGCAGAGATAATATCAGCAAAACTAGAAATTGAATTAGAGAACAATTAATTGGAACAACTCACATAAATATCCTTAATATGAAAATAATAACTTCAAATGATGGTAGGGCTCATCACAAGATACCTAGCACAACATCAATATTTAGTATTTGGATAGATATATTGACTTGTAAGTAGTACTCTTGTGTAGTGATCAAACACTGACAATAAAGAAACATGTCAATCAATAAATATTTCTTTGGACCTATTTATTGATCACATGTTAAACCAAATAATTGCCATATGTTTATCACCACAGGCGCATGTGCAATTCGACCAAATATTAACCTTCCTTTGGGATGATCAAATATTCGTATGAATAACACACACAAATACCTTTTAATATTCTAAGTTAATTAATTTCCATAAGAGAGGTTGCTTTGACAACATGTTGTTTCAATTTATTCACTCTCGAATATTATATTCACGACGTCATGGCTAAAGGACGAAACGTTGAGTGTTGACCAGGACTTTAGGGGTCAAAAATTAATTATTCAAAACTTTAGGGGCCAATTTGAATAAATTAGAGACTTTGAGGGTTTTAATTACAAAATCCAGAACTTTAATGGCTCAAATTAATTAATTTTCAAACTTCAAAGACTGAATTATTAAACCTAGAACTTTAAATGCCCAATTAGATGAAGCGTTGATTGTTGGCAACTTAGAGAAAAGTTGTGACAGAAGCGACGTCCTGGATGAAGGACAAAACATTGAGTGTTGGAAACTTTGAGAAAAGTTGTAGCAGAAGCGACTCCTGGCCGAAGGACGAAGCGTTGAGTGTTGGCAACTTTGAGAAAAGTTGTGACAGAAACGACGTCCTAGCTGAAGGACGAAGTGCTGAGTGTTGGCAACTTTGAGAAAAGTTATGGTAGAAGCAACGTCCTAGCTGAAGGACGAAGCGTTGAGTGTTGGTCAGGATATTAAGGGTCAAAAATTAATTATTCAAAACTTTAGGGGCCAATTTGAATAAATTAGAAACTTTAAGGGTTTTAATTATAAAATTTAAAACTTTAATTGCTTAAATTGATTAATTTTCAAACTTCAAGGACTGAAATATTAAACCTAGAACTTTAAAGGCCCAATTTAGATGAACTTCAAACTTTAGGGGCTGAATTATTAAAAAGACATTTTAAAATTACAACCCTAACCCTAATTTAAAATTGAAAGCAAGGACTTAAAATTATCAAATTTGCAGCCCAGTCCCGTCGATGTGGCATACGCAGCAACTAGCGCTGCTAGCTGTTGCATCGGCGACAGGCACCGCTGGAACACGCATCGATGCCCATTGTCGCAGCACAGTGCATGTGTGGCGCAGTGCTGCGTGTGACGTAACACCGTGCAGTGCAACAAAGCCACATTAGCGCTCCTCCTGGTCGACGACGCATGCAGCCCACGCGGCTTCTAGATTTTTTTTAAAAAAATAAACTTAAAATCCAAAAAAACTGAAACTCCTCAATCTCAATCGTAGAAGATATGCCGAAAAGTTTTCAAATTCAACAAAAACTAAATCCGAAATTGTTAAATTTGAAAATAATGAAATTATCATAAGAACCAAATTAGAATTTCGATTCTTAATGATTCAAAATGAATAGTCTCTAATACCACTTGTAGGGAAAAAATGTTACCATCATAATGATCTTTTATATTGGATCACCAAGAATTTATGAATCAAAGCGGAAGCGTACCTAAATCAGACATGGTTAATGCAATGAATGAGTCCTACGATTTTAGTCTTCCAGATCAACACGTTGTTCCTTTTCTCTCTGATGATGGAGTCAAAAATAGAATGAACAATTACCATGTGATTCGGGGAATATAACCGTATATATATACTAACGGCTTGTTAACCTAATTCGGCCCACCATTAAATTAAGAACAGTCCTGGTCTCTACGCATAAAGATCTATACTTTAATTAGATGATTCAAATCTTATTAGATAACTTTAAACGGGTTTAACCAAAATTGATAGCTTTTAATTTAATATACAATAATTCACATAGAAGCCCACATGATCGATTAAAAAATTCTTACTCTACCAACCCAATCCATGTCAATTCTTAATCCGAGTCAATCCCGAACCATAATCTATTATAAAAGATTGGATGGGGGAAATACGCCCGCCACTGTGACGGGCCGATTAGGACCCATCATCTATTTAGTTTAGAACTTGAAGAATGGAAGCAAATTTTGTTTTAATTAACGTCATATTTGATAATCATTATAAAGAGAAATGAAAGAAAATAATATTTTGAAAAGTTATTTTTTGAAGAATATGTGGTTAAAAAAGTAGGAAAAATTCTAAGTATTGCTCGCCACTGTGATGGGCAGATTCTGATCCGGTTAGGACCCATCTTCTATTTAGTTTAGAACTCGAAGAATGGAAGCAAATCTTGTTTTAATTAAGCTCATGTTTGATAGTCATTATAAAGAGAAATATGAGAAAATAATATTTTGAATAGTGATTTTTTGGAGAATATAAAAATTCATATTCTCCAAAAAATCACTATTCAAGTGGGTGATAGAGGCTAGCCTACTTTAATGTGTGGTAAACAATGAGTACGAACATAAATAATTTTGAAATTAAAGAGAGTCAAACGTGTAATTACAACCAACAGTATTTTTCTTCCAGTGTTCATTTACCCCTTGTTTGAGCTCCATTATTTGGGGAAAAAAATGATTTTGGAATAGTGTTTTTTTTTTAAGTGTGTGGTTAAAAAGTAAGGAGAATTTTTGAATTTATGTGTAATATTATTTTATTAACAGAATGTATGGTTGATAAGAGGAGAGAAAGAAATGAATTAAAATATAATTGGGGCCAAACATGGACTTAATAAAATTAAGTTGTTTAGTTTTATCCTTTATTTTTCTCAATGGAATCTAAATTATTAATTTGTGTAATTTATTGATAATATAATATTATAATTCATTTAATTTTTTTTTATTTATTGTAATCATATAATCAATACAAAATTAAAATATAAAAATACAAATACATAAATTTACATACATTATTAGTAAAAGTAAATCCATCTAAGAAAGTCAAATGTAATTTATCTTTATTGAGTTAATCAAAATTTACTTGCATTTAAATTGTGAAGCTTAGTTTATGTTGACCTCGAAAAATGGTTATGACGCGTGGCCAGCAAAACGAAACTCAATGTAAGATCTTCCCTGAGCACAGTAGCACACCATTAGTCACTCGTGGCCTTTTTCAATTAGGGTAGAAGCGGCCACGAGCACTCTGACGGTCAAGTCAATATTTCAGTAAATCGGAAAGTGATGTCCTAAGATGAAGTGGTCACTAGGACGTGGTTGAGAATGTGTGTAAATATAGTGAAAGGTTTTTTAGAGTTAAAAGATTAGAATACCAAGATAATGGAAACTCTCTATCATAGTGTGGGGGTATTTATACTAGAGAAAGGAAGAGGAGAACCGTTGGATGGGGGACACGTGGTTTTGGATCTCAAATAGGTCATCCCTTCATAGGCGTCAATCTGTCAATCCATAGGTTGGTGGGCATTAAGCAACATGAGTTGATCATTTGTAGCATGCCACACATCCCATCAATCAGTCTAAGGACTTGACTTTGGAGAGATCTCCTCATAAAAGATCTTGGTAGGCTAGGGAAGGTAAATGTGGGACATAGTAGAGTGCAGGTCTTTACAGCTGTCGTGTATGGCGGATGAGTTTGGTTCTTCTACGAGGGAGCAGTAGCGCTTCTGGTAGGGACATCAAATTAAGTTCATATAATACAATTCAATTCATCCAGTGCAAATTCAGTTCATCCCGTGCAATTTCAGAACGTTTGGTACAAATCCAGTTCGTCGCAGAATTAAGTAGCGCAATATGTGGCACATGACCTGGATGGACTAGGTAAAGGGCCTCTAAAAGCCCTTAACAATAGTCCATCAAGTCTGTGTATAGATATTTATATAATGCATGGACTTTATTAATGTAGCTATATCATGTCATTTTATAGGGAATACGACGTCCTGACAGAAGGATGAAGCGTTGAATGTTGGCAACTTTAAGAGAAGTTTTGGAAGAAGCGACATCCTGGCTAAAGGACGAAGCGTTGAATATTGGTAACTTTGAGAAAAGTTGTGGTAGAAGCGACGTCCTAGATGAAGGATGAAGTGTCTACTGATGAGATAACCTTGGGTTGTGTGCTAATAATTTGGCAATTCTCGCATCTTCCCAAGGTAGTTTTTTTGTAGGCATCGCTTGCTTCCCATACACGCATCCCAGGCAATAAATGGTAATTATGGTGAAGGCTAAGAGAGCTCAAGGAGAAGCGTTTGGGCTAGCGCGTGAAGTACACCACTTCATCTAGGGTTCATCATCACCATTTAAGATCCTTCATTTCATAAAGTTTACTTTGTAAAACTCTGATTTTTCTCCCTTCAACCTCTATTTTTTGCTATGTCTCCATTTTTCTGACGACCAAGACTTTGAAACTCCGACGATTTTTTCAAAACTTCACGCAATTGTCTTTCCTTTTGACATATAACTTTTTAGGTAAACTATTCCATCTTTACTCACTTCATTTTGCTTTAAAATCTAATCGAATAGCTTTTGGGAGATCTGGAAACACTTCTACTAGTGGGGAGAGGCGAAGTGTTGAGAGTTCGGCTATGAGAGGTCCAATAGTCGTCTCTTCAAACAAAATAGGAAGAGCAATCAGGTCAGGGAAAAAAATTTGGAGACTACATTCCTCACCTGTGGACAATTCTATCCAATGAGGGGCTTCTAGCTGTCCCTCCAAAATCACCTCGGAAACTTTAGCCAAGTATAGACGGGTTTTTAGGATTCGTGATAATACCTGACTCTAAGGCAGGCATGTTGAGAACCTGTTGAAGGCAGGCCTAAGACTCCATTTTCACCCATTCTTTAGGGTATCCCTCCTCTCCTATGGGCTGGCTCCGACCCAACTCCACCCAAAATCTTGTACTCAAATGGTTGGGTCATGGATTCTTTAGCGTCAGGCAAGCCTAGGCGTTGATATGTCTTTCAGTGTCTTCCACTTCCTTTACTTCCCTAAGAGCGTAGCTAGGAGAGAGAAAAGTAGGGTGTGGTATTATTTGACTCCTTGGGGATCTCACTCCCCATTCATGGTGGATATGCCCTCTTTGGTGAAGGAGTGGTAAAAGTCCTGGTTTTGGATTGCTGGGAGGGGGACACCATGGAGAATAACCACATAGCTTCTCTTATCGTCCCCACTTCTCACTCCATAGCTAGTAAGTCATCTTACCCAGTTGATTTTATTTGGAATGATTTCTTATTACTTAATATTTTCATGGTTTACAGGCTTTTTATTGAGGTGTAAGATCCCCGAAGAGCAGTGGGTTATCATCAGTCACATCTACCATAGCCCTTGAAGGACCGGAGCTTCGACGAGCTGATTGACAAGAACACTAGCTTCACTTTATACGGGTTAATGGCAAATTTTTTGGTTCGATTAGGATGTAATCTGAAATAACGAGGTTCAACCCAAACTACACCTACAGGGGTGAATAAGTGTAAATACAGAATTAAAAATTGTAATTAACCAGCAACAAGTCACTAATTAATTATCTTTAGATGGTTAAGCATACAATCTAATTACCCTGTGTTTGAATATCGCAGAATATGAAAACAGTAAATAAAATAGAAAATTACACGTAGAATGTTCACGAAGAAATCCCAATTGGATAAAAACTTTGAGCGCTTTGCTAATCAAAATCCACTATAAATGACCGAACTTACAGTCCGCCGGACAAGACGATGACACAGACTTTCCGACCTCCTGACTGAAGTTAATAAGTCCTCATGGATTGCGTGCCTCACAACAACTCCTGACTGAGATGTTAATAGCCTTCCTGGAGTGCGTGCCCCTGCACCAACTCCTAACTGCAATCTGAAAGCCATCTTGGATTGCGCACTCCTGCACAAATTCCTTGACTATGATATCAAAGCTTTCCTGGATTCTCTAACCCCCTAGCTTTGTGGATTTGTCAATCACCTATGGATTCTTGAAGAACTTCATCTTCCTCAGTAAGCTTGGTATTTGGATTAAATAGAACAAGTGTTTTCTTCCCAAAGTATAATCAAATCAATGAAGGTTGAAGTCTCTCAATGAATTGGAAGATGAAAAGATGAAGCTCTCAAGTTCTCTCTATGATTCAACCTTAGAATTTACGTTTAGAGGCGTTTGGTATTTATAGTTTAAGTTTTGGGGTTGAATGGGCCCGACAAAAAGTCCTAAAACACGAATTAAAGTTTTCCAAATAACCCTGTCGCTCGAGCAAAGGCTGGGCGATAGGAGAGCGATAGTGTGTAGCTCAAGTGAAATACTGGCGATAGGTGGGTGATACAGTTTTTGTTTTTTACACTTGAGCGAAGTGTTGGCAACAATCTAGCGAAATTTCGGCGTCATTTTTCCCTCTTTTCTATTCTCGAACCCTAGACCTAATATAACACAATTTTTACTATTTAGAACTTACTCCTTGACTTTTACAACATATTAATTTTATTCCCTTTTGTTCATAGACTTGCCATTGCATCAAAAACCTAACAAGCTCCCCATTTGACATTTTATGACAAAACTGTAATCTAAAGTCAAGGTAGTGGTAAAAAGAATTACAGACTCAATGAGTGACACAACCGACACTAACTGTCTTGATTGAATTCTATTTTTCTTTTATCAAAACCTGTTTCCTGAAATGGACAACTCAAATAACCAGTGTAAAAACTAAGTGTAAAAGCAATTTAAGAAGTTAATTCAAATAGTTATAACACATTATTACAGTTTCATAAAACGTCATTTCAGTTTCATCCCATAAGCTAAATTAAGATATAATATCAATGCAACCCAACATACCAAAACGAAACATTGATACTACAAAACATCAAAACTTAATCTAGCAATACTGAAATTATCATATTATCATATAATGCCTTTGAGTCAAAATTTATAATAATAATACTACTCCCCCTTTTTGTCACAAAATTATAAGGGACTAAGAAATAACATACAATAACCCAAAAATGCAGGTGTTAGCATGCATAAGTATGAGCAATGGACAGTAACCCTTCTCATGTACGTGATTCAAATTAATATGGAGTAAATTGTATAAGTGACACATATGTGTAAAGTGTCACTAATCTTCTGATAGTAGAACTCCAAACCTTAATTTTGTGAGAAAGGACCAGCGAAACATCACTACCAATAAGGGTATTTCTCTACTTATGAAAGTCAAGCCAAGTAAAGCACATTAGAACCTGTACATAAATACCCATTTTGTATAGATAATTTCTTTTCTCCCCCTGACTTTTTGCATAATTTATTTTCACGACTTTCTATATTTTAAGCTCATAATTATTATTTTTTTACATCTTAAGTGCAGGATCTTCTCCATTAAATGACTAAAATTACTCATGTAGCGAGCTCTAGGTTAGTTAACCCAAGTCAATTGACCATAGACCAGGTTATAAGAAACCTATCGGGCTTAAATATTCGAGTCAAATATGCTTCGAAAAAGAACATAAGATATTGAACTTTTTAATATTGGGGATAAACTTGAGCTTAGGTCTAATAAATAAGGTCAATTAATGTTCAAAGTCACCTTACTAACATGTGATTGTCATCCCAAATCTCAGACATGCAGTAGAGTCCCAATAATAATATCATAGTCTGTGCAGCGCAGATGATATATGAAGATACATATACTAAGTACTCTATAAATAACACAAACCATCAATGGAAACTATGTTGTAGCTCATTGATTAAACGCATGCTTGATCACAACCAATAAAATTAAGTACATTGTATATTATGCTGTAAAAACAATGTCCCGCATTTTTATTTTTTCAATTTTCCATTTTTTTGTTGTTTTTAATTTAAAGCATGAATGCACTAAGCACACAAAAAATACCAAAACACAAAAAAAAAAATATGTATGAGTTTTTTACCAAAAAAAATCAATATGATGTATGCATAAATCAATATCACAAAATGATATAGCACGGGCATGCACAAAAAATACCTAATTGGTTAGGTATGCAAATGCTCTTACCTTCAAGAACACTGTGATCTAAACTTTTCTTTATCCAAACTTGCCTAGTGACAGGAATATTTTCGATCATTTGTGTCATTAACTTGGTCAATTTACTTACCTGATTAGTAAGAAAATCAATCTGACCAACAAACTCCTGATTCTTATTTCTATTTAAGTTTCGATTTCTATTTATGTTCAGGAAATGACGACACATAGGCTTTATGTATTCTAACTCATCGCAATGAAAACATTTAGGGATAAAACTAAGATCAAAGTTATGAGATCGTTGATATCTATTCCAAGGTTTGCGGGTCCAACGATGTCTAACAAGTGTCTGTCCTACATATCCCTTATTGTTAAGTTCAAGTAAGGTACATGTTTAAGCTGGTCAGTACCAGGGACAAATATGGTCTTGGACGTACTAGTAACATTGTGATCATTTTTATTGTATCTCAGACCTCTCTTATTACCAGCAGGCTTGCCCATTCCTAGAATGTTATCTAGTTTCTTCAAGAAGTTGAGACTTGGAATACTCTAGATCACTGAGAAGATTTTTAACCTGGATTTCTGAGGTTTCGTTTTCAATTGTCGGCTTATTAGCTCTCCTAGAGGTCTTCTCAAGTTCCGTGACTCTCGTACTTAAGGCTTTATTTTTAGTCAGAATCTTAAGACTCTCCTCATACATCTTATCATAAGCATCCTGGATATCGTCATCACTATTAGAATCTTCCTCACTATCAGAATCCTCACCGCTACTTACGTTCTTAGTCTTCTCATTCCCCTTATCAGATTCAGTTTTAACTCTATATGTAAATGCCATATATTTTTGTTCATCTTCATCGCCAGAGGCAATCACTTACTCTTTTCCTTTTCTTGAATTATTCTTAGTCTTCTCATTCCCCTTACCCTTTTCCTTTTCTCGAATTATTCTTAAGATTAGGTGATATGATCAGGGACAAGCAATCACTCGATCGGGTCATACGAGTCAAGGTCTCAAGCAATGGAGTTCAGATAAGTGAAGTTGACAAGCCAAGATTCAAGTTTCGTGAAGGGTTCGGGAGCCGAAACGAGTTGGATTCAAAGTTTAGAAGATATTTGGAAAGAAAACGAGTAGCATGAATTAAAATAGGCATAACTCTCAGCTCGGGTGTAAGATTTTCTCCCATGAGTATAATTCGATATCATCACGAAATTCTGCAAAAGGCTGCATAAGCGTATGGTACTTTTGGGCTTGTGATCGCATAGAAAACATGCCGAGAATAAGTTGGTGAAAAATAGCATAAACATTTGGTAGTTTCCTAGTTTGATTTAAATACCATCTTTTTAGCATCTTTTTTTATCTAATTGAATTAAGCACGAGATTATCTAGATAAATTAGGGTTTTTCATAGTTTCATATAAATAGGATCTATTATTATTCATTGTAGAAGACTTTGATTATTTGAGAGAA
>CAIGRR010113964.1:0-12472 GCA_903798365.1 Fraxinus sp. 1973-6204 | reverse complement strand
AGGATCAAGCTTTTGATGAATGATGCGCTTTGTTCTGTATGTTTTCTTTAGTAATTTCAACACTTATGTGCATGAATGAGATGATTGCATAATAGTGTCCCTTTAACACTTGTACCTTATCTTGAACTTATTTTCTTAAACAGTAATCACCTTATCAAAAAGCCGATCTAAATAGGTTGTATTTGCAGTAAGGTTCGGCAATGCATGACTGGAAGCTCATAGAGTTGTCAAAGCCCTGATTTGGGTGAATGCATATTTTTGTTTATTTGAAAGGGCAATTTATGATTATCACTGGCTATTTTGCAAGTCATTGGATTGACAACTAGCTGTCCACTACTCTTACTATTTCTAACTGAAAAGGGAAAAATGTGATATTTTTGTTAAACAGACCAGCGACAGGCATAACTTTAGTACATCCTTTATGTATCGCTGAATAGAACTATTTATATACGATTTTAGTATTCTGCTTGACTCCAACTTTGAAAGTATTACCAGGTATGTTTCATTATTTTCACATATATTTTTATATGGCTAACTTAGTGTTTGAATAGTTCGAGATGAACAGTGTTCAGTTGAGTACCACTGTTTTCCAATACTTTTGACATTGGTGTGTTGCTTGAAAATCTTCCAAAAAAATGACTCTCATTTCAAGGGTGAGATTTGTACAATTAAAGGTAGTTTGAGGAGTATTACTTACCCACTGCAAGGTGCCTGAAACATTCATACCAATTCAGAAACATATTCTGCATGTCATGGTTTGTTTACTCCACTGCTATGCAACATGCAGAAATCGCCAATGGGGATGAACATGTCAAAGCTGATGCTATACGAATCGGCCATTACACTGATGGACAATTTCCAACTGACAGCAAAGAATTTGCTAAACGCATATTCTACACAATTTTTATGGGATCTGAAAATAGGTGAGGACATATGGGCAGAATTAATGGTCTAACTTTTACCACTCTATGAAATGCTTAACAAATTAAATATTTTAGAGAGGAGTCACTTTTAGTTTGAACAGTACCGAGGTTCAAGACATTAATGGTCTCTTCCTCCTCGTTATTGTTACATGAAAGTTAAGAATTAGTTGATATACTGGACAATCAACCAATGATAGGTTCTCTCTTACAGTTCTGATGCCACAAGAACCAGGGCAAAGGTGCTGGCTGATGAAATTGGGTCATGGCATCTTGATGTTTCTATAGATGGAGTAGTTTCTTCTCTGCTCTCTTTGTTTCAAACACTTACTGGAAAGCGACCACGTTACAAGGTAGAGGATAAAATATAGATGTTTTATTTTTTAGTTTTTACCGTATCATGTTGGAGAACCTGATCATTGATTTTCTCCACAGGTAGATGGAGGATCCAACATTGAAAACTTGGGATTGCAAAACATACAGGCTCGTATCAGAATGGTCCTAGCATTCATGCTAGCATCACTCTTGCCTTGGGTTCACAACAAACCTGGTTTTTATCTGGTCTTGGGTAGCTCCAATGTGGATGAAGGGTTACGTGGCTACCTAACAAAGGTACTATAGATCTTACTAGCGGGCCAAGAGAAATATTTGGGTTGTGAGCATTGAACTGATTTGGACTTAATTTAGCCAGTATATGAACAAAAGCAACAATTAAACTTCAATCAGAATCGAGAAATGAAGCCCCTGTTTGGCAAAATTAAATCATTTATAAATAGTCAAACTTCAGTTTCAACCACACATCCAATGGACTACAAGTACTATCCATCACTCATTTCCTATCTATTTATAAATTAATCAGTTAGTAAATTCTTCCAAAATGGAGGCAAAATTGTATCTGGCAAGGGGTATATGGGGCAGCCTTTGTATTATGCTGGATCTAGTTTTAGCTGGCCAATTCCATTCTTAATCATGTTTATGAATTATGACTAACTTGACTTTGTGCATTGCTAGCAATGATATGATTAGTCTCCTCCTAATAAGTTGTTTACCTATTAAATGCAGTACGATTGCAGTGCTGCAGATATAAATCCAATTGGAAGTATCAGCAAGCAGGATCTTCGAATGTTTTTGAAATGGGCTGCTATCCATCTTGGTTATTCATCATTGGCAGAAGTTGAAGCTGCTCCTCCTACTGCTGAATTGGAGCCTATACGTTCCAACTACAGCCAGGTATTTATTGAAACCTGGCTTATGACTTGCTATTTTTTGAGTTAACGTACTTTTCCCTTTCAAAACATGCTTTTGAAGGACTCTATATTCTTTTCTTCATCATTTCCCCTTCTGGTCATCATAGCTCATGATATTCTTGACTAAGGGGAGGGGTGCTTGTTCTGTCCTTAGAAATCCTTTTGCGGGTCATCTGGCTGCTGTATTTCAACTTCAGCACCACTAAAAAAAACTCATAGCTTGTCCTACATTTTGACATTGGCAGCATGAAAGTTTCCATATAGAAAGTGAATTTTGTGCTAGTCTGATTGTTGTTCTGCTTGAACGTAGCTGGATGAAGTTGATATGGGAATGACATACGAGGAACTCTCGGTATATGGAAGGATGCGCAAGATTTTCCGCTGTGGTCCTGTATCCATGTTTAAGGTTCGTGTCTAATTTCTTAACCGTAAGAGACTTTCAATAAGTTAGCCTCCTGTTGCCGAACTTCATTTTGTCTCTTGTGCAATAGCTCAATTGCCTTGGGCTGTCAGTACCCTAGGATTTCTTTTATATAATAAGAAAATGACGTTGTTTATGCCCTACATGACTTTTAAGCCAATGCCAAACATATGGTGAATGGACGGAAATCTTGAGTTCCAATATTCTAAGTAGTCTATTTTGTTCCTGGATAGGAACAGCATCTGCAAATTTAATTTCCTTACATTACTCAACTGTCAGATTGCTTGGAATATTTATTGTGGTTAATGTAAATATAATGAGACGGTATTGCAGACTTTTTGTGGTATATATAATTTTTCTTATTTTTTTCATTATTTCTTTTTCCTGGCAGAATCTCTGTTATAGATGGGGTACAAAGTTGACTCCAGCAGAAGTTGCTGACAAAGTGAAGCATTTCTTTAAGTACTATTCCATCAATAGACATAAAATGACTGTCTTAACACCTTCATATCACGCAGAGGTACTTCCCTATTTGCAAGCCTAAAAGAGCATGTTTGGCTAAGCTTGAGAAAAGTATACGTATCTTTTACGTAACTTTTAACTTTATATAGGAACATGTTTAGATATGTTAATTTTTTTTTTCTTATTTCTAACTAAAAAGGTTGTTTATTTTGAAAGTAACTCTTATATTCCTGTCAAATTAAGTAATTTACGCATTGCCAGTTTTGACCAATAAAAAAATTATTTTTTTAGAGCTTTCATATTCACTTATAAGTAAACATTTTAAGCTTAGCCAAAGATTATCAAGTCCAAAATATTGTGCATTTTCCATTTTGACCATGCGAGGCTTTGATTACGTAATAGCTAAATAAAGAAAGATTACATGCATTTGCAGAGTTATTCGCCAGAAGACAATAGGTTTGATCTACGCCAATTCCTGTACAATGCAAGGTGGCCATATCAATTCCGCAAGATTGATGAATTTGTAGACAATCTAAACGGTGATAAAGTCACTATTACAAAGTCAACTGACCACGAAAAGGATGATGTTACTTCAGAAGGTGGTATGGGTGTTGTGGCAGCAGGTTCGGGCAATCCACGAGCTGGATTTTAGGTTCTCACTCAAAACTTTGGACAGATATCTTGTGGCATTACATGGATTATCTACTGTCTTCTTTTCCATGCTTTTCATGTTGAATTTGTCTATTACAATACAGAACATCTATATTAGTTTACTTGCAGATTATATCAATGCCTGCCATTTTCTTATCTATAATGATTCGGTTGCTAAAACATAGTACGAATACCCTTTTGCTTTGTGCCAGCCTTCTCTTTTTCGAACGTTGTTTGTCCGAGTGAGTTTGGAAGCGCCTCAAGGCTGTGTTTACTTTAATACTTGTAGCATACCCCTTATAATTTTGTCGTTGCTTGCATGGCTGAGTACAGCCATCAGAGACACAATTCTCACCCATTTGGTTGCGTTGTGAAGAAATAAAGGGGGTTGTAGAAACTAAGGTTTCATTCATTCTTACATTCTCAGTGATGCCATTTGGTTATTCAACTTGTAGGCTCAAATGGGATGACTTCACCCATCGACCATTGCCCAACTTCATTTATAAGTCGAATGGCTCATGATAGGTAGCAAGAAAAGTGTTCACAAAGAATTGAGAAAAGCAAAACGCTACAGTGGGCATTATGCCTCGGCACCAACTTGAACTTACATTGGTGATCTTGTTAATCTACTGAAAGCTAGGACTTTTGGTCAACAATGTTAATCAACTGAAAGCTAGGAGTTTTGGAGTAGAGTCGACGATAAAATCTCACTTCACTAAGAACAATGGTAATGGATTGAGTTACTCTTCTTAACCATATTAATTTATTTAATAACGTAAAATATCAAGAAGGTCCCAGATGTGGATTACACAAGGCACTAACCAAATAATAAATATCAAGAAGATTTTCAAGGATAAACAAACAACTGAAATTAACTACAAAATGAAATATCCATTTGAAGTATCTTCATCGGCTCGAGAAAAAGCTGCAAAGAAGGGAACTCTGCCCTCAGCTTCTACCATGACAAAAATTGCATTACATTTTAAGATAGTCATTTCATACTTCGCGTTCAATCATTGGTCGACAAAACTCTTTTAAGAATTACCTACAGGCTACAGTTCGTCATGGGAATCATCATCCTCCTCTTCTGATGTCGACCCACCAGGTGCTCCCCCGGATCTTTGATAGACGGCAGTGATGATTGGGTTACATACAGCTTCCACCTCTTTAAGCTTCTCTTCATAGTCCTCTTTCTCGGCAGTTTGGTTGTCGTCTAACCACTCGAGGGCCTCCTTTGTAGCAGTCTCAATCTTCTCCTTCTCGTCCGACTCAAGCTTTTCAGCAAGCTTGTCCTTGTCGTTGATCTGGTTCTTCATGTTGTATACATACGTCTCAAGACTGTTGCGAGCATCAATTCTCTCCTTCACCTTCTTGTCCTCCTCGGCAAACTCTTCAGCTTCACGAACCATTCTGTCGATCTCCTCTTGGCTCAAACGACCCTTCTCATTCGTGATGGTAATCTTCTCTGCTTTACCAGTGCCCTTGTCTTCTGCCTTAACATTCAATATACCATTGGCATCGACTTCAAACGTGACCTCAATTTGAGGGGTTCCCCTAATCAAATAGAGCGCAGGGTTCAATTCAGATGACAAAATATAACTGTAAATGTACTTAGCAAATTCATTCGATGCATGCAACACACCGTGGGGCCGGAGGGATTCCAGTGAGATCAAACTTTCCAAGCAGCCTGCAATCCTTTGTGAGACTCCTTTCTCCTTCGAAAACCTGTCACCAAATTGTCAAACTGTCTCAGCTAAGATGCAAATACGCCAGCCATCTATTTCTCAAACAGCAGAGACGGTGAGAAATGTTTTGGCTTGGATGCATTACCTGAATAGAGACAGTAGTTTGTTGGTCTTGGTAAGTTGTGAAAACTTGAGACTTCTTGGTTGGGATAACAGTGTTCCTCGGAATCAACTTAGTCATAACTCCCCCCACAGTTTCAATACCAAGGGTGAGTGGTGCCACATCCAAGAGAAGAATGTCTGCATTCGAGTGAATGCACATTAGTTAATTCAGACAAAGCTGCTTAAACATTACTTGATCAAGATAGATGCATGCACGAGGACATACAGCACATTTAATTGATCAATAAGATTATAATTGACGTCATAAATACCTTTGGTTTCTTCACCACCCTCTCCACTAAGAATACTTCCTTGAATAGCAGCACCATAAGCTACTGCCTCATCTGGGTTCACCCCCTTGTTTGGCTCCTTTCCATCAAAATAGTCCTTCAATAGTTGTTGAACTTTAGGAATCCTAGTGCTTCCACCAACAAGGACAATTTCATCAATCTGGTTCTTCTGCAACCCAGCATCTTCCATGGCTTTCTTCACAGGTCCCATGGTTTTCCTGAAGAGATCATTGTTCAACTCCTCGAATCTGGCACGTGTCAACGGTTCAGAGAAATCCAAACCATCAAAAAGCGATTCAATTTCAACACGGACTTGATGCTGGCTGCTCAGGGCTCTCTTAGCACGTTCACATTCTCTCCTTAGCTTCCCAAGAGCTCTGTTATCTTTGCTGATATCCTTTCCGTGCTTTTTCTTAATCAGCTTAATGAAGTATTCCATAATTCTATGATCAAAATCCTCTCCTGCACAACAAATGAACTTTCAGCACAATTAAACCCAACACAATAACTAACAAAATTATCATTCTAAGCCTTACTCTTTGTAAGTGCAAAATAATATATATTGCCAAAATTTCGAAAGATATAATCAAACTTAATATGTTATCAAGAGATGCTTCTTTGAACAATACATATTTCAGATTGCCGAATTGATCATACATCAAATTGATTTCTCAGCTATATCATAAAAGGACAATGTGTTCAAGGGGTGTGTATATGAATATATTAAGCTTCGAACTTTAACTGCTATAACTGCATGATACACTGCCACTTGCTACAGAAATATATCAGTCATTTTCCAAATACTGATTTCCTAATAAATGCACAGATGCATAAAACCGAGTTACTAGCAAGAAAAATCTGTACCTCCGAGATGGGTGTCTCCATTCGTGGAAAGCACCTCAAAGACACCATTGTCAATGGTCAAGATACTGACATCAAAGGTTCCGCCACCAAGGTCAAAGACAAGGATGTTCTTTTCGCCACCTTTCTTATCCAAACCGTAGGCAATTGCAGCTGCTGTTGGTTCATTAATAATTCTTGCTACATTCAGCCCAGCAATTACACCAGCATCCTTGGTAGCCTGCCTCTGGGCATCATTGAAGTATGCTGCCGGTTGAAACCCAAAATAAATAGTAATTATAATCAAATAGTCCAATGCAATCACAGTTCATGTTTCGCTAAAAAAGAAGCCATACAACGTTAGTAAATCATAAAAGTTAATGACAGCTTACCAGGAACTGTTACCACAGCATCCTTAATTTTCTTCCCGAGGAATGCTTCTGCTGTTTCCTTCATCTTAGTCAAAATCATAGCACTGATTTCCTCAGGACTGAAGACTTTAGTCTCCCCATCCTTAATTTTGACTTGGATATATGGCTTTCCATCTTTGTTGACAATTTTGTAAGGAACAAGTTTCATATCCTTTTGAACTTCCTTGTCATCGAACCTGTCAAAAAATAACTTAGAACTTTCATCGGTATTTTATCACTAAAACAGAGTACAACAAAAATACGTTAATACATTTAAATAAACAGATTTACTTTCTTCCGATGAGTCTTTTAACATCAAAGATAGTCCTTTCAGGGTTGACAGCTGCCAGGTTCTTTGCAGCCTCACCAATCAATCTTTCATTGTCAGTGAATGCCACCCATGATGGGGTAATACGGTTCCCTTGGTCGTTAGCTATGATTTCAACATGTCCATTCTTGTAAACACCAACACAGGAATAAGTTGTACCAAGGTCTATACCAATAACTGTTCCCAATTTGGTCGCCTCCTCCTTCGCAATAGAAATTGCTGATAGACAGCCTGTTTGAGAAGGAAGACAAGGTTAGTCAATTTAGTACTCATGAACTCATTTGGCGAATTAATAACAATTCAAACAACAAAGCCAAAAGCAATTAAACCATGATCCAAGGACGTATTGAGAAGCAGTAGTGTTTTAACATAGAACAATGTTAAATGTACACTTAAAGTTTGACATTGTTTTTGAAACTCCATTGTTTTCAAAAAATTTGTTGGTGGGAAAGTGTGTTTTTTTAAAACTATCCAATGTGATGTCGCCACATGGAATGATGTAAAGAATGTACATGTACCATGATTGTTTTAACATAACAATTAACTTGTTGGCAACAATAGATATCAATCTTTCCTGCTGGCATTTAGACAGTGAGACCACGTAATTAATTCCATCTTCTAAAGTTTGTTTTAGGTTTGTTAACAATTTTATCTAAAAGCTGAAGCGGTTAGAAAATGGCCATATGTATTCATATGAATCTTACCTTCATCACCCTAACGTGTTTTTTTCCCATGAAAGTCAGACACGTGTACATTTTTTAATAAACAGGTTGCAACAATGTTAGCCCTTGTTTAGTGGGGATTAAAATAAGATTTTTAGTAGATTTTGATAGAAGATGAAATGTCTAGTTAAAAAGTTGTGGGACCCATAAAATATATGGTTACAATTAATTGTTGACTTTGACTTAAATTACTTTTTTTTTATTATTATATATATAACTGTGGATGTCCCAGCCAGCTTGCTCGCACTTCGACTAATCCCACGAGGCCCTGAAGTATACGGTCGGGTACTCACTTAAGTGGCCTGAGAAGATTCGAACGGGTGACCATTGGGAGCAAACCCAAAGCTTGATTGATTGAGCAACCCCTCGTGTTAACTTTGACTTAGATTAAAATTCAGATTTTAATAGGTACCAAATAGGGGTTTAACCAGATCATATAATAGCAGGAGGCGGAAGGTATTAAAAAGGGCCATATGTATTCATCATACGTTGCACAACAATGCCTAAATTGCATCATTTGGTTAAGCCTTTCCATCACAATATTGTCTCTTTTAAATCTTACAAAGTAGTAACTATTACCAAATTCAGGGCATACTAGTACGAACAAACTTTCAAATTAAGGAATAAATATAATGTCCACGGAAACCATACCAGCAAAAGAACGGTTTTTCCAATTACAGATTCGCCACAAGTAGATGTAGAAGTTAACGAGTTACAAAAAGTAAGTATAACCAAACAAATGCAGAAATATTCCACGATATAAATGATATAAACTCGTTAAAAACTCTCGAAATTCTAATCAGATCTAAATATCAGATTCAGAAGCTCATTTTCATCCGCTACTAAACTATAAAATTTAATTATCAGTACGTAACAGATCTAGATCTATCTTCATTTTTCATCCAAAAAAAAAATACACCACCCTCGTTCAATGTCGCGAGATTAAAAGATAACATGAAATTTTAAAGAAAAAAAAAAACATAATTACCCAATAAAACAATCGCTAGCACAGTGAATGACCCATTCCTCCTCCACGACCACAAGCCACCCATGGCTTCTCTTTCTCTCCCTCCCTCTCTCTCTATATAAACACTTTCGGTATATGCGTGCGCGTTTATATGCTTACAGTGTATGTCTTTGTGCACTGAAGAATCACAGGATGGGCTATTCTTATTGAATGGAAGTTGCGTGAAACACATACAAATTGGTTCGGTCTCGGGTTTCGTAGGGGCTCCAATAAGAGACTATCGGGCCATGTCATTGCAGTTGACGTGGACCAATCATAAATTACAGGTAGATTTTTCGGGCAATGCAACTTGAACACGGCCACGTAGGCCGCTCAAGAAGATTTTTGTTACTTACCTACAAAAATACCTTTAAAATTATGGAACTTTTGAAAAACTAGTGTATTGCCCGTGCAATGCACGGGGCAGTGTGGTTACGAAGGTTATGTTAGCGTTGGAAAAAAATATATTTCTCTCATTTTTTGGTACTTTTCCTTGATCATTGCATGCATAATAAATATATTTTTTTTCATACTTAGGGTGTGTTTGAGCTACATTATTTTGAAAGAATGTATTCTGGAATAGTAGATTGATAGAAAATGTGTAGTTGAAAATAAAGGAAAAGTTATTGATGTGATGGGAAGTATTATTTTATTGAAAAATGTGTGGTTGAAAATGATTAGAAGAATGAGAATGAAAAAAATAATGTGTACCAAACAGGGGCTTAATATAAAATAGGCAAATATGTTGGAAATTGACAAGAGAAGAGGAAAAAGACAGAGAGGCAGTCCACGGACCACATATGAGGAGCTCATGCCTGTATCTCTACATAATACGGAGACACCATGTGCGTGGAATTATATTTTTCTTTTACCTTTCTCAGACAATTGAATAGCATAAGGAAGAAAACGAATACAAATCCCTATGACACATGTATGTCAGCAACTTGACCAATGGGTAAAGAAAAAATAGACATGGATACTGGTGACGTTGCGGGATTTTGGAGGTAGCGCCCCCGACGGGGATCAACCTTCCCGGTTAGGTCGCGGGGGTCGAGGGGGCAGCACCTCCTCGTGGGGATTTGGGGACAACGCCCTCGACGGGGATCGACCTGCCCGATCAGGTCGCGGGGTCGATGGGGCAGCGCCCCTCGTGTGGGCTCGGGGGCAACGCCCTCAAAAGGAATTTTGATTTTCATTTATGTATGGCCCCGAAAGGAATTTTGATTTTCATTTATGTATGAAATTTTGATTTTCATCTTTATTCGATGTGGGATTCTATCATTTAACAAAGAAATCTTTAAACAATACATATGGTGAATATAATAGTAAACTGCCAACACAACAATCTAATGATTTAGAAAAATAGATAAACAATGAAGAAGACATCATATTTTTGGTAACTATTATTATTGTAAGATATTTATCTGTTTCTTTAATCAAATTGAACATGAAAACTCCAGCATAGAACACACAATTCACGATTAAATCCTATAAAGTATAGTGGTAGATGGTAAAATCTATTACCCATTACTGTATGAACCATAATCAATAACACGACCACAATTTTTAATAAAAAGTCTGCAAGTCTCCTAAAAATAGATTTTGCGAATAAAATTCTACTGAATTTAGCAGGAAATGTAAAGCCTTCAAAATAAAGTTCCAAAAATAGACCAAAAAAGAAACTAAAACTACTCCATGTTTGGTAAAAAATTTAGTAGAAGAGAACAAACTCATTCTGAAGCTTACCTTGGGTACAAGCAGCCGCATTGGTGGTGCAGATCAACCTTCGATTCCATTTGTGACTCAGAGAACATTAAGGACCAGTTCTGATATTCCAAGACCTACTTTTATGCATCCATTCCTTGCCGGGCACAGGTCAGTACATAATGTACATGCACTGACCCTTCAAACTTAAGCAATGTGATTATTGGGTTCATCTCCACTTATGCAAACTTTAACCACTAAACCCCCTTTATGGAGTCAAATCTTTCACTTTTAAGATAACATTTGGCTAGGCCTAAAAAAGGAGTAAGTTTTAAGTAATTTTTTGACCTCGAAATATGTTTGCTGCTAATAGGAAAATGTACAATTATGCCATCATTTTTGCTATCTTCAGTATCCTGTATGAATTTCTAAAGCTATAATGTTGATTTGTATCATGACAGTTCTGCAAGTAGAGTGCCCAGCTCTGTTACCTCTTTAATGGTCCCTCCTTATCCTGGTAGCATCGCTAGGCCACACGACAATGTTCAGGCTCTTCAGGCATACGTTCAGCAAGCCAGTAGTAATCCAGCAGCACGCACACCATTAGTATCTTCAACACGAAGATATAACAACAACCGTAGGGGCTCAGATCAAGTTGCACCCATGGCTTCATCATCAGATCAGTCTGGTAACTTGTACTTGTCATCAGCTTCATCTAGACGAACCTACCAAGAAGTAGAAAATCTTCTTCCTAACCGTTTCCATGCCTGGGAACGAGAACATTTGCCTTGCTTCCCATTAAGCCATGCTGAAAGGGAGATTTGGGGACCATACCATCCAGCACCTGGTGGATCTGATTCCAGAATCAGATCCAGCAGTTTTCATGTAAGGCATGGATCAGAGAGACAGGGCCATCTCAAAATCGATCATAGATATCTTATTCTATTACGAAGGAAAACCTTGATTTTTATGACTGAAAATCTGAAACTCCCATTATGTATCTTTTGAGAAATGGTCTATAATGGTTGGTAGTGTGCCACTCAATCCAGACGTTTTGCCTGGCTTTGAAATTACTGCTTTTTTATCAGCCACATGCTTGTGTGATGGACTCTCAACTTCCTCTTGTTCCTTCGGGATTGTAAGGTCATATGTTTATAGCAAGAGGTGGTCTAAAGCAGCATTGCTAGTGTTGTGTATCCCATGTTCCTAAATAGCGGACCCCTATCAAAAATTGCAGTGCTGAACTCGTGAAAGAAATTTACTATACGGAGTTAATTGCTAAAAGTAAAGTTGAATGTTTACTGTGTGCACTTTGCTGTCTTGTTATTATCGAACTTAAATGAGCCTTGTCGTATACTCGTGTTTCTGTAGTATGATTTGCGACCCTTCAATGGGAACTTCTCCCTGTATTAGCTCTACTAGATTGCATTAAGCTCCATGTACACTGTCATTTGAATGCATTTTCTTTTCTTTTCTCCAAGGAACCTCTACTTTTTTCTTTCCTTGGTAATTCCTGGCACAAGTGATAGTGGAATACTATAATGGATGAGGTGATCTTGATTTGCTCACTCCATCACAAATATTATTTGGCAGATGAAACTTCTGTTTTAATGGGCAAAATTAA
>CAIGRR010113938.1:0-10281 GCA_903798365.1 Fraxinus sp. 1973-6204 | reverse complement strand
GACCCCCCCTGCCTCCGCCCCTGCCATGGGATACAAGGACGTGAGAAAATGTAATGAACAAGAATTTCATTGGAGAGAGGATGGAGCATGATCTCTTGTGAACAAGAATTTCAATTGACTTTCTTCAACATTTTGTATATCTCTGGATTCCAGGTTTTACATTTAATAGTTTTTCTCTTTTTATGAAATTCCAGGTTCAAGAAGGCACTGGTGACCATGTGATTGTGGATGTGAATTACCTCCCTTCATTCAAGGAAGTTCCTGATGATATTGCAATACCTGCCTTTTGGGAAGCTCTAAAGGAGAAGATTGATTCAGAAAAGAGTAAACAACCTACAAAAGCTTCTTGATCAAATTTGGTACGTCGATAGGATCCCACTAAATGGGATTTAGGAAATTAAGTTGAAATTTTTCTCAGTTGTACTAAACAATATTGAATTAGATGAGTGGTGTGAAACGTTTGGGCTTCCATGGAGTGAACAGCATATGATTCCACGAACATTATGGGTAATATTAATTACAATATACATCTCACATTGATAAAGACAAAGCAGACATTCTACATGAACAAGATTGTTGTATGTCCTGTCACCTAAAAACTGTACAATGATGAGCTTCAGAGCCCTCTGTGGCCCGAGCTCACTCGTTCTATCATAATTACGAACTTGCTAGATAAAACTAGCCCAAGTAGACTGAACGACAAAACTGTGAAGACTACTTGGATTGTTTCGCACGATAACTTTCGTTGTCTGCTGCCAGATTCAATCAGTTTTTCCATTGAATCGAATGAGATGAAGAATAACTGATAGCTATTCTGGCAGAGATACTGAAGTTGAATTGCCTTTCGAGCTGTTCGATCCAGAATGTATGATTTCCTGCATAAGCATCCGCAGATTATTTCAATCATTTCTGCATTCATCAAAAACTCCTGGAAATTTTATACACTGTTTCCAATGAGTAGCACAAGTCATTACTCAAATACTAGCATGGATTTGCTCTGTATTGACAGTTTCTTTCAGCCATGGGGCAAAATATTCAACACTCCGAATACTTAGAACAGTATTTTTAAAAAAATATATATATTTAGTAAAGAGTTACTTTCAGAGTAGTAGGTATCCCTCGAAATGGCAAAAAAAATGTCAAATTCTTGAAATGTATCAGCAACTGACCTGCGTTAAAGACGCGTTACTCTGATTAGGAGACGGAGTTGTACTGCCAACTACCAAGAAATGGGTCATATTTTCTTCGCCGAACTCTCTTAATCTATTAAGCTCAGGCAAAACAANGCAACTGACCTGCGTTAAAGACGCGTTACTCTGATTAGGAGACGGAGTTGTACTGCCAACTACCAAGAAATGGGTCATGTTTTCTTCGCCGAACTCTCTCAATCTATTAAGCTCAGGCAAAACAACCTTGCCAAGATCTGGCCTGTCTTTTCTTCTTAATTCTGCGCATTGTAGTGCTAGCTTTGCAAATTTTAAGGCCTCTTCAACTGGCCAATCTGGCACGGAAGGATCGAGCATCTGTTCAAACGTCCCCTTCTCAATTGACCGGCCAATGTGGTGAGTCAAGCCCATTGCTGGTTTACCGGATAGTAATTGAAGAAGTACAATGCCGAACGAGTAAATATCGGATTTAACTCCGAGCATTCCCGTCTGTTGATACTCGGGATCAATGTAGCAAAAAGTTCCGGCTGCTGAGGTCAATCGGTATTGTGTTACATCGTCAGCTACAGAAGGAGGGACGAGCCTAGCCAATCCAACGTCACCAATCTTGCTTACAAAGTTGTGATCAAGCAAAATATTTCCTGGTTTGAGGTCACGGTGCACTAGTGGTTCGGGTTTCGTCTGGTGAAGAAAGAGAAGGGCTGTGGCAATCTCTGCAGCTATTCGGAACCGAAGTTGCCACGAGAGTGGGCGCGTGTTTCCTTTCCGGAGGAGACGGTCTTCCAAGCTACCATTAGCCATGTATTCATAAATTAAACAGCCATATTCTGGGCAGGCTCCAAGGAGTATAACCATATTTGGGTGTCTCATGCAAGTCAGCACTTCAACCTGCATTAGGCGTATGAACGAATTGTCTATTAAGGGGCTTCTAAATCTTCAAAAAAATTCCTCTCATAAGCAATTTTGAACCATCTCGTCTAGAAGTTTAAGTTGTTATAAAGGAGATCCGTTTATTTATTTAAATATAATCTTCACTTGCCTCCTCATGTGCAGGCCAAATTCATTTTACCTCGAAGGGCTCATATGTGAACAATATTCATAAATGGGTGGCGAGAACACTTAACCTCAGGCACTGTTCCTGCTTAAGTTCTTAGGAAGAATGGGTATTGCAATTGCAGAATTCAAATGCTATTATTTCTACTGAAAAATGAAATTACTTGTAATGTTACTTTGCTTTGCCATTACCTCGTGCTGAAATTGTGACCTTCCTTGAGCAGCATCAGGACGTAAGATCTTCACTGCCACTGGTGTATGATCGAGATAACACTTAAAAACAGGGCCATAGCCGCCTTCTCCAACCTTGCGAGACTCAGAAAAATATTCTGTTGCCTCTTCAATTTCTTCGATTGTGTAGCGCCTGTATATTAATTCCTGTTGAGCTAATGTATTTTGCTCATTCTCCTTCTCCTCTGACTTTTTAATGGCTTTCAGTTCAGCATTTACTCTTTTTTGTGATTCTAATTCTGCAATTCTCTGAGCTGCTTCAGCATTCTCTAAGGCTGCCCTGCATTTAGCTCTCTCTGTTTCAGCAACCATTTTTGCTTCTTCTTCTGCAAGTCGAGCCTCTTCTAATCTTCGTTCTTCTTCCATTCGCCAACGATTAAGCTCCACCGCCTGTACTAAAACAGTTAGAAAACGAGAAAAGGCCACACAAATTTACAGTGTTTCACTCTCAACATGAGAGTTATGTCCACTTGCCACTTGCAAGTCGATCCGTAGGCAAGGAGGAAAGTGTACAGTGCAATTAGGCTCCATACAGAGCAGTGCAAATCTATAAAATAGATTCAACCTTCTGTTTTGACGTTAGTGCTTCCTTACAGGCTGTGCTGTACATTTCCATTGTTTTCTGCAACTCGAGCTTTAGCCTTCTCATTTCAGATTCCACGTCATCCTACATGTTTCAAAGGATGCGTAGAAGCAATGATCAGAATCTAATACCAGCAGAATACTTTATAACTTGCCTTAATAAAATTTACGACTGCTCCTGCATGATCAAGCTATTGAATTATTCTAGACAAATATGTTTTTGGGCTTTTAAAAAGTCCCCTTTTGTTTGGATTTTCAGTAGAAAATCTTACTTGTTTGATAGTAACTTCTTGTCAGAAAAGCAGGTTTTATTTATTTATTTATTTTTACGCCTAGCCAAACATATGGTGTTTCACCGTCAAGATGGTGTCCTTACATTTTGAAGTGACGATGATGAAAAATCAGTAAAGGAACTCAATTCACTATCCTTAGCCCAGGAGCGCGCTGATCCCAAACTGCTTTCTGAGCTGGTTGACACACGTGAGGTTCGACTTGTATCCATGTTATCACAGAGCATAGTAGACGCGATATCAACGCTTGGCCTGCCAGAGCTTATGAATGATATATCAGTAACCAATTCTGAGAACTCTGCACATGACCTTCCATTTAACGCTCTTCCCCTCGCAAATGGCGACCTGTACTCCAAAAAATGTAGCGGGCTAGTATCGTGATCAAGTAGTGTAGGTATGAGTACAATTCACTAAGTAAAATTTACTCTTTCTATATTTTCTCTTATTCAGAAAAACACGGTTTATCACGACGAACTTACTTGATAAATTCATTGTCGCCGAGCATTCCAGCAGCCTTTCGCGGTGTCATATCAGGTGCTGCAGTGTTAAATCATATAAGAAGCTAAATTTAACAGTACATTGTAACGTACTAAACTAAAAAGTTGAATCTGGAAACAATGTCAATTAGGCAAAGGAAACAACATACCTCTCATGCTAGGAATACGCCTGGGACGCGCATCAGGGTAAAAACCATTACTATTTGCCTGCTCTTGCATTTGCTGTATTTGTTTATAAAGAGGCGAAGCAAATGGTGCTGGTCGAGAAGCATTCCGCACAGAAGAGATTTTTGATTTTGAGATCACATAAACCGTACAGAAATCCGGAGCTCCTTTGGATACACTAGTCGGAATATCTACCATTTTCAGTCGTCTGTCACATAACAGACATAGATTACTCACTTTACACAAAAAATGTTGTTGGCTATAATCAGAACTTATCAATTTACCTGATAAAACCATGTCGCGACGCTCCAAGAATTAAGTTGTCAATAGCAAAGTAGGTAACATAGTCTGTTACTGCTCTTGCTACATCTGTATCCTCAAGTACAACATCCAAACATTGAATCTATTGACAAGAGTCGAACATGAGAGCCAAATGGGAAAAATGAAAGGCTAGTTACAATGTTTGGTACACTGGATTGGACAGGATTAGAACAACTGATAAAATTTCTCATAGGGATCTCATAATCCCGTCTGGTTTTGTACAGTCTAGCATACCAAACTCATCCTTACTATATATTAAATTCAAATGATTGTCAATAATATTGCAATGGAGCATGAAAAACAAGAGTTACTTCCGCTTACATCTTTACGCGTGCAAAAGCAATGGAAGGTGAGGAATAGGTCTTCTGCACTCTTTTCGACTATTTGCTTGTGTGCAGCTCCATTCAGAGCGTGGGCGTAATAATTTTTTCCAACTGCATTTATATAAAAAGATAAACCCAATGGCCCTTCAAAATGAAATAAGATAAAGAAGCCTAATTTATCGCAATTCCAATTTCGTTACTGTCATATTCTTGCATCCACCCTCGATTCAAATTTCCAAAATTACTATTATACGCACTAATCACACGGTATGCTATGCTTTCAAAAGCTAATGCGTGAAGGATTTTACCACTTTGCCACAAGAATACTGCCAAAAGTAGTGCCAGAATCCTAGGTGGTGGGAGGTGGTTTAATGGAAAAGATGTGTGTTTTAAACAATCCAACGATAGAGTGCTATGTGATATTATGTAAATTATTCTGACACTGTAGCATGGTTCGTGCATGAATAGGAAGAATTGTAAGATCCAATGAAAGATCAGAAATAATTACTTGAAGGCGCCCTTTTCAAAACATGAATGAGTATTATAGTTTGGCCTCTGGAGAGCAGATTGTCGATTGTCCATCTGATTGCATATTGGCTTCCTCTGTCTTTGTCTATGGCAACTGCAACCAGGCCATTGCCAACACCCCTTCTTGCTATACTTAACTTTGCATTTGATTGCCACATTTTTTTCTGTCGAAATTGTTAATATTAAGCGCGAATAAAAAAAGTCTTCGATATCGCGAGATGAACAAAAAGATTATTCTTGAATTCTTGTTTATTGATCAACGAGTTTTGACCTCGTTAATCAGCAGGAACTACAATGTTGTTGAATTCTATGTTTTACTCTTTATTTTTCGTTCAAACATTTTTTTGGTCGAGATAAAAGAAACCATAGAAGAAAAGGTGATAATCCACAAATGTTTCCTCGTTTTTAGTAGCAATATCTGGTTTTAATGGCAAATCAAAAACTAGCCAAACCGTGTTATGCGTTCATTTCTAGACCCCTATCGGCTATATTAACATGGTAAGAAAGAAAAAAATAATTATTTTGTAAAATCCTAAAAACCAAATTATTAATGGATTATTTAATATGTTAATAGATGATTCATAATTTTTATAAATCAGAGCAATAATAATTTAATATCTAACATATCAGAATATTAATGAATTGAATTTTCATATTCGATATTTTTTCAATAATTTTATTATTACGTTATTAAGCCTCTGTTTGAGCTTCATTATTTCAAATTTTAACTAGAATAGTAATTTTTTAAAGAATGCGTGGTTGAAAAAGAATTTTTTTTTTTTAGATTTATATGTAATATTATTTTATTGAAAAATATGTGATTAATAAGAAGAGAGAAAAAAAATAAATTTTAATTTAATGGAGGCCAAACAAGGCACATATTATCCTGGAGTGTTGAAGTCATTTCAAATAAGCAAGCTACTTATTTGATGAAAAAAGGTTTTTTGGTTTTATTATCATCGATTAAGGTGGATAATATTGTTTGGTTTTTCATTGAAGAAGTTGTCATTTACACTATTCATCTTACTTCATCTAATCACATTTCCACTTTCCGCAATTTGTTGTAAAGCAAATAGTAGCTACGCTGGGATACCTGGTTATCAAAAAAATAAAAATAAAATCCATTATAATTTCATACTAAAAATATGACATAATACGGACCTTTGATGTGAAATAAAAAGAAAATGTCGACAGAAAATAATTAAAAATGAAAATGAGCAATCTTGGAGTGTTCACAATGAATGCATAAAGGGGTTTAAGTTGGTAGTTGCAACCACCTCTCTTTTACCATTAAATGTACAATTTGTCATGTCCCCTCCCTCGGCACCCTCAATTAAACAATGCAGCGTCCTTTTGTGCTTATTCATAGAAGAATAATGTCATATATCTAGCATTACTAGTGATATAACGCCAGTCTAGATAGCGTTATGTGATATGCCCGATAAAATGTGGACTTAAGTGACTCGTTTAACTGTACTTCTCATTTAATGACACATTGTGTCATCTAAACTGATGTTTTAACACTAATGATGTTGCTGTTAATAGAAATGTAACCACAAGTCCGTGTCAAAGATTTAGTATTGTTGTTTGAACAATTTGGGGATAATGTACATAAAATATATTTGAATTTATAATATGATGAATAAATATTTTGACTCTCTTTTAGTCTTGGTCAATCTTAAAAATGTCGTACATTAACCAACTAGCGAAATACATTTTATTAATTTAAATATACGTCTATATAATAACTTTAACTTAAAAAAACTAAAAAAAAACTTCGTGCACCCCCTCGACTCCTTGTCCCCATCCCTCCACGAACGAACCTTGCTCCTATACCACACCCCTATCCCCTACCCATCCACCTCTACCATTTATATGTTTTACTCGTGTTTCTCCTTCCCCTCCAAGTTTCCATCCATTCTTACATTTCCCTCATCCTACTCTTCCCACTTCGGCCCCTCCCTAATTTATTTATGAATAAGCTTGAGTGTACACCAGTTTGACAGCTCCTCACATGGGGGTTGGGGCCCCCGATTTTTAAAATTGCGGCCCCACTCCCCATGTGAGGGGGTTGTCAACATCTAGCATTTCCCTTTATTTATTGATGGGGAGCTAGCGATGGACCGGATAGGTAGCGCGAAGAGATTGGATGGGAGTCATGGAACGGGATGGGGAAGGAGGATTTTTTGGTCAAATTTTTTTCGTTTCCTCAAGTTTCTTTTAATTGAAAATATGGTATAATAATTTTAAAATATAAATTTGAACCTTTTCATTTGTGAAAAATTTATTCATTTCCAACCACATATTCAATCAACCCATAAATAGTATTCACCAACTATTTTTTTCTATTTATAAATTAAGTCGTTTATAGATTCTTCCCAAATGAATATCATCAGGGAGTGATCAGATTCTTACGTATGTATTCAACAAATATGAGTACATGACATAATAATAAAGAGGAAAAAGATATCTTGTTTATCATGAGTCGTCTCAAACATTTCAACAATCTGGCTAATTTTACCAACGACCAATCAAATGGACCTCTGAATTTTAATTTATTTCAGGCTCATAATTAATTTTGCAAATCGTTCCATTCTGACTATTAACCAGTTCAACTTTCATTTTTTTTTATTTTTTTTTTTTATAAATTTAACGTGGTTCAATTCAGAGTGATGATAGCATAATTTACCAGGCCCGGCCTCATATACAAGTCCTCAGCCATGTGTACACATGGTCCTGTAGTAATGTTATTAAACATCAGAGGTGCTAAACACTAATTTAGAGCATGCAAATATCATTAATTGATAGATCATCTCATAAATTAGTGACGGATCTAGGGAAGATTTGATTGGGCTTTAGCCTAGTCCCCTCTTAGGCCATTTCAATTTTTTGTGGGTAATTTTATGTTGTGTAAATTTTTTTTTAAACATAGTAGCCCATCTTGAGTTTTTTTTAATCGATCCTAGATCCACCCCTAGAGAAGTGAATCGCATATCCCGACGTCCTCGAATGGCCTCGGGCAACTCTCAGGGCTGAGGTTCCTAACCCCTCATGAGTACACCAAGGCCTAGCATCCTAAAGGTGCATGGAGTCCTATTATAACCCCCTATGGACTCAAAAGTCCACTTCATCTTTCGTGTTCCAATCATCTCTCATGGAGATCGAGCCTCTCCAAAAAGGGACAAAACTAGACTTTTTGTATCGTGGGATCAAAATTTAAAATACAATTTTTTTTATTCAACTTTTTTAAAATCCACTTTTCCTTCCTCCAGGTTTGTATTGTGGGTTTCTTTGTGGGGGTTTCCAGATAAGCATTTTTCCTTCTTTTGGGTATTGAGGTTGTCATAGTCAAACAGTCTACTCATCGAAAAGACAAAATATACAAAAGTTAGCGTGGAAAACTCACGAAAACTGTATTTACACAATATATTACCTTAAGAGAAAAATTCATATAATGTGAAGCAAGATTCAAGGAGTCAAGAAGATATAATTTTAATAGAAAGGACGATGTTACACATACAGGGCCACGTCGGCCCTACAAGTGCCAAGGGAATAGTTGTCCTCCTAAGATATTTAGTCTCTATATTCAAGCCGTTAACTTATGTACTATCCATTATGTGAGAGCCTAAACTCATTTTACCTCTTACGAATTTTTAATGCGTCCCCATAATTCGAACACATGACATTTTCCTTAAATAAGACTATCATAGGTAGACACCTGTCTCCCTAGCACGTACATGACTGACGTGGCCCATGTATGTGTAGCATTTTTCTAATAGAAAAGAGCACAAGAGTTCAGAGTTAGAAGAACAAATTCAAGCCCCTAAATTTTATTTCTATATATGCTTGAATAAGACATGAAAGGAAAATATGACCATCACGATACAACTATACAAGTCAATTAGCTACATAATTAAGAGGAACATGGTATCAAATACAAAAATAAAATAAATGGGGTCGCACTCAAAAATGAAAAAAGAGTGAGAAATAATAGAAATAATCATACAACCGAAGAATGTGATAATTGTCAGCAGGATCGTGCTTGTTCCCATACTAGAGAAGCTTTATTTCATCAAGGCTGACATACATACATGTATGAAGGTCATGCGCTCGAATTGCTTTGCTGAATGCAGCTGATCCAAGATACTCAGTAACATGGTACCGGCCAACAATTTCCAAAGCTCTGATGATGGATGGGCGGATTCGTCACTTCTATACTAGGCGTTATTTGCAAGGTTATCTTTGGCGCATGTAATTCAGTGATCAACTTCCTTGAGCTCACTCTTTCCATTTTTATCATGTTTCAATTCTACGTTAGTTTACTAGTACTGCCAAGCCAAGATATTCTCTTTTTACCAGAAAAATTAACATCTTTCCTAGATATCACATTTTACCACTATCAAGAGCCTCTGGCTATGAGGCAAGAGGATATGAGTCCCAGAGGAGCAACGGAGGAGCAAATCCAAGCACAGCGTAGCCAAACTGAACAGGAAAAGGCTGAGATAGACCGTGCAAATGCAGAAAGTGTGAGGGACTACAGGAAAAAAAAAAAATCAAAAAATTTTGTGGGGTCATGTGGGTGTGCCCCCGTCTCCTACAATTTTTTATAGTGGGTATAATTGAAGCAATTAACAACATTCCAAAATCAATTTTTCTAAAATGAAGTCCCTATTTGATTTAGTTAAAAATCGAATTTTTAGTAAATTTTTATCAAAATTTATGAAATATGCAACTAAAAATTTAATAAAAATGTCGATCTCATTAACTGTATAGTTAAAAATTAGTTCGAGAAAAAATAAATTTAAAAAAACAGGGGCCAAGACAATAATTTTTTGAGGTTCGATTTGGCCACAACGGCCATCATTATAATTAACCAGTTTTTGCCATCTATGCCTTTCAATACTTTTGATAGCTCCAGGTTTCTTGATAGTAACTTATTTACCCACTCTACTCCACCCCATCAAACCCCAACAATGGAGCACAAGCACCCTATAGCAGAAGCCAACGAGACAAGCCCATTTGGCTCACTGAGTCCGAAACAATTCTACGCACGCCACTCGGTGAGCCACGCCTCGGAGTACATCACCAGCAAGCAGGGCCTCAAGCTCTTCGCTCAATGGTGGAC
>CAIGRR010113934.1:0-13182 GCA_903798365.1 Fraxinus sp. 1973-6204 | reverse complement strand
TTTCAACCACACATTCTTCAATAAAACAATACATCACATCACATCACATCAATAACTTTTCCTTCTTTTTCAACCACACATTCTCCATCAATCTACTATTCCAGAATACGTTCTTCCAAAATAATGTGGCTCAAACACACCCTAAATATTTTGCACGTACGTAAATCCAAGTTTTTTTTACTACATTTCAACCACACTTTTTACAAAAACTCACTATTTCGAAACTCATTTTCTTACTTTAATGGTAGACAATAGGGGCTTAATTTCAAATTGTCAACTTAGCCTATGTTTGATAGTCATTATTTGACATAAACAAAGTTTTGAATAATGCATTTTTAAAAAATGTATGATATGATTAAAAAGTAAGAAATTTTTTTGAATTTACATACATAATATTTTATTGTGTAAATGTGTTACTGAAAATGAGTATGTAGACTAAAGAATCTTGAAATAATGATTATCAAATAATAAGGGCTTAAATGTTATAGTTTTAAATTTCATCACTATGTCATATTCAGTATTCCAAATTGATAAAAATTACTTAATTGACAATTATATTGCAATCAATCATATTTTGTCATAATTGCATAACATGCTAATTTACCACTAAATCATATCATAAAACTTTTAAAATCATACATTTTTAACTTATAATACAAGGACATGACCATGACCATGACCATCATTTTTACCATCTTTGTTTCATGATACTATGTAGAGGCAAAGTTGAAGATTATTTATGGTATAACTTACAACTAAAAAATATCTCTCACAATAGGTGAGATAAGTGTCGAGCCTTGATAATTGGCAAAAACGTGTCGGGATCACCGAATTTCAGTTCGTCGTATTTAACATGAGAAAGTACATACAAAATATATATATAACCAGTTCGTCGTATTCATTTCTAAATACTGGGCAAAGTTTTACATATTCATAAACCCCAAGAAACATAACTACCGTAAAAATTTGACCGTACCCGCATTCAAATGTTTACATCCTTGTCTGCCTTTCCAACACCAAGCCGCTCATAGATCTTATATCAGCACAGGGATGAGAACTGCCTTGTACCAGAACTTCAAATTGTGGCACTGCAACAAGTCGGATGGGATGAGAGTTGCATATAGAAAAAGCAATATAACATTCCTCGCAGGGTACTCACCTGAACGAACACCACTGGCGCCTGTTCCTCAGAGACTGATATCGCCAAAATTCCAGTAACCAGTACAACGTAAACAGTTGTGAGTGACAACAGAAAGTTACTTTAGCAGATACGGGAAATGTTTATAACATTAGACTTTAGTTAGATTTGGTGCTCGTATCAACTGCAGGAATTGGTTCTTCTGTGTTTTTGATGTTGCTCAGACATGGTGGCTTGGCAGCTCCATAGTAAAAGAATGCCATTATCTTTGACAACTCATCTGCTGTTCTGACCCCTGGATACCAAGTAAAAGAAAAATCACATTCAGATAATGTAAATAAGTAATCAATTTATATTACAGTGTACATCATTTTACCACTTTCACGGTACAAGATTTTCCCAGCTTTAGTGAAAATGAGTTCTGGGAAGGACGAGACTTGTAGAGCAGAGACCAAATCAAGCTCCAGAACAGCATCAATGGCAACACACTGTTTGTTAATGCTCATTAGTATATAAAAAAATGAAGATGAAAATAATTTTCAACTGAAAAATTTACTTACTCTTGGTGATGGTAGCCTGCAATTCCATATGATGTGAATAGCTTTCTCCAATTCATCCTGAATCCTTCCATTTTCCTTTGGTCTGCAGAATTGAAATAGTACTTGTGAATAACAATGTAAATGACAAAAAATAATTTACCCCGTGTGGTTTCTGCAAGTTTCTGATTACATTCATTTGGTTTCAAACGGGAAGCACCATCCTTGATTCATAAATTCAAGCAATATCCCCTTCGATCAAGTTCATTAACGTCTTTACACAGATGATTGAAGACGTCATGTTAACTTTAAGAGAATGGAAGCTAGGAAACTATAAAAATGTACAAAGTAAATAGCTATCCAAATCACAAGAGGCTTTAGTAGTAATAATATTATAGGACTTGAAAAATTCCACCATGGACGTTGAGTATACTGGAAAGCAGTGTCCAGAAAGTAAAATGTTCTATACTGAAATTAAAGGTCTATCTTTGTCAAAGTCAAAACTAGAACAATCCACCAAAACCCCTCGAAGTTCTACCTCCACCACACTGGACACCAAATATCATTATGCATTGGCAATAGGCATCACTTGAACTCTTCTTGATATCATCAATTCATTTACCTAACTTTCACCATAGGGACATGGCTAATGTCTAAGAAGCACAGACACGGAAGCAGGATACACAGACATGTCAACTTAAATTCTTTAAAATTTTACATTTATATATTATATCATCATCATTTCTTTATTTCCCTTTCCTTATATTAGGCAAATATAGTTACTGTTCAAATTTGTGTTTCATCTTTTGCAACCCAAAAATAGCTGCTGTTCAAATTTTCGTTTATTCTCTGAGTTTGTGTGTGCATGTAACCTAGAGTTGGAGATCGTGAAAGCATTAATACCAGCTTGGAGATAAAAATAATTAATGGAAACAGAGTTGAGGAAAATGAGAGCTGACCTTTTGTAGCGATTGTGGACAAGAACAACTAAAGGACTGATATCCTTAAACACAGCCTCTTCCCACTCTGCAGAGGTGATGTCTTTGATTGGACGAATATAATCATCATCTTGCCACACTATTTCATCTTCACTATCGTAATCCTCATCATCATCCTTCTTGACATTCTTTATGGTGATCTTGTTGAAGAACTGATCCAAGTTGAAACCCCACCCATCAGCATTCTGAGGCCAATCTGGATCGTCCTCCTCAACCACAAGAGGATATTCAGCCAAAAGCTTTTGCATCTTTTTCCTTCTCTCGACAAGGTCAACCTCTTCATCAACATCAGGAATTTTATCGATAACTTCTCTGATTTTTTGCCTCCACTCTTTCCTCTCTTTTTCATCCATGAGACGGTTATCATTATTCTCCTCCTCTGCCTCACTCCCACTGGATTCATCTTCTTCCTCTTCTTTCCCACCACGTAGCCTAAGTAATTCTTCTATTTTAGAGACTCTTATACCACTTCTTCTAATACCATCCCCCTGTTGTCACAGTCCAAATCATTAACCATATGCTTATAATATGACAATAACAAGAATAGATATATAGCAAAACCATAAACGAGTTTATAGTTAGGGAAGAAGGAGTAGGAATACATACCCTTAAAGGTGACCTCAAAAGTTGTCGAGCGGATAGGTTCAAAGGCATCATTCTCGATGACGAACATGAAGTGCTGCCCTGTTTCTTTCTCCACGTACGAGAAGCCCCATAAGATGGTGAGAAATCAATTAAGCATTTTTCTTTCACATAGGTAAACTGAAAGTGTGGCCTCAAGGTCAGCTGAAACAATTCCATTGGCTGCACATTTTGCAGTTTTCCTTTGAATTAGCAGTCCACGTCGAAATTACATCAAGCTGGAATTAATCCAGAGAAAAAAGAAACATCCCTATACATTATCTTATAAGGATATAGATAAGTTTTCTTCATTTTTTTTCCTAGAGGTCTTTAAAAAAGATAATACTAGAAATTGAATCGGTAAAATTAATCAGATAAAATAAGCTAATTTCTATCATATTCGTATGTGAAAGCGCAGAAATCACTAATAATTTTTTCTTGATTTTGATTCGAATGACAGGATATGGAAGTCTTTTTAGGTGAAACAATATCACAAACATGAAACACCTACAAGGCAAAACTTGGGTTTTGAAGAAACCAAAAACCTTATGAAGTAATGAACAGAAATCTACTGAAAACGCCACAAAAGAAAATCTGAAAACCGTATATATCTGATGAAAGAATAAGGCTAGCTGCCAAAGATTTAGCAAAGTTCTGAATCATAACTAAGAATAACCCATGAACTATTTATCCTTCTTAGGTTAATCAACTACAAATTAGCTGCTCAAATCTTAATATAATTACCTTCTTCTGTTGATGACAAAAATTGCAGTTGTCACTATTTGGAGGTACCGCGAGAACCTGTCTTCTAACAAGTTAACGTATTGCCCTTTTCAGCTCGCAAAATGGATGCATTAATAACAAATTTATATTTTCCTTCAACTGGCTCAATGGACTTTTATTTAGAGCATGTTTGTGAGGCATTTATAAACTGGTTAAATTATAATTATAAATATATAGAAATAAGTTATGGATAAGTAGGAACTATTTATAGGTTCGGGGATTAAAAAAAAGGATAATTCTTGGTGTACAAAATTGGGTATTTGAAAATATTAAGCTCATGTTTGGCATCCATTAATTTCACATTCACATTCTCATTTTTCATTTCAACCACACATTCTCCTGATAAAATAATATTACACGCAAATTAAAAATTTTTCATCACTTTTCTACCACACATTCTTACATCAATCACTATTCCAAAATTTCTATTCTTTTCAAAAATGGGTTTCAAACAGATCATAAAAGTCAAACTTTAATTTTAAGTACAATTCAAAAATATATTTCACACACTTCGTGGTCTCTTCCACTTACTAAAAATTACTAATAATCTTCTCCAAACAGAGGCTTATAAACATGAGCCAAACATGGGCTAAGTTTCAAATTTCATCACTTTGTTTTGTTTGCTTCATTGGAAGGCATATGGATATTCCACATAATGTCAATTTATTACTATGTTAGGTTTACAAAAGTATTTTAAAAAAAATATTCGTTTTAACATTTTAATCTATAAATATTGTTGTAATTCTGATTTCATCATTTTATTTCTAGGGCGGCACATAGCAATTAAGAACATGTTGGGAAAAAAATAAATTTTAAATTCCTTATAATTTGAAGTTAAAATCAAATATTAATTTTAACTACACTTTTACAATTACCACTCGTTTATTAACCATAAATTTCATTAGACATTATACTTGACTTCATTATAATCTCACTATAATTTATTTTTCAAATAAGCAATAAGTGAAAAATCGATTATAATATGACAAGAAACTAAGCAATTACTGTAAGTTAAATGGATGAGAGGTGAGGAAGGTAGTGAGTTTTGAAAGTATATCGAATTTCAATAACCCAATTAAGATAAAGTAAGTGACCCAATTATGATTTCGCTAAAGAACCGTGTTATAGGTACAGGAATCGAACAGAATACACATTGCAGTGGGTGTGATGGGGGTTTTGCCAATATTTTAATTACATGGAGTCCACCCCATGTGAGAGAAATTCAAAATTCTGTATCAATTCTGTTATTTTTTCCTGTACTCACAACATTATTCCTCGCTAAAAGTTCTATGACCGTGAATGAAATTTACCCATGTCAAACAAAAACATCCAAATACATAAAGCCATCAATAAAACAAACATCAAACCATCTCTATATACATTTTGTGCCATTCCATATTTTCAGTTCTATATAAACAACTAAAAGTTCATAAACTCAGAAACGACGTGAAAACATCACACAGGTAAAGACTTTTATCGAGTAAATGACGCGTCCATCATCAAGGGATCATCATCATATAATGAGGGAAGAAGCCAATTGAAGAAGCTAAGTTTGGTTTGTTTCTTCAGTTTCTGCCTAGAATACTCGATCAACATATCCCAAAGTTCTCCCACTGTCTATTGTTGGGATATAATCCATTGTGCTACCATGTCAAGTTTCCTCAAGGGCTCCAAACCAAATGTGTAATATAAGACGAAAGGTCTTAGTGCTTGAGACGCCGCTAGCCACTGAATTATGGTTTTGACTTCAGGATCTCCCCCGAAAGCACCACAGCCCCAATTCCCTGTCGCAATACCGACATTATCATCATCCCACTTCGGCTCATTGTCCCTCATTGGCTGGTTATTAGTTTCATTGATTGATTGAAATGAAGTCGAAAGATTTCTTGTGGAACCTCCAAGAGGGTTTCTAATGCCTTCATCAAACTCAGCCTCCGAAAATCCAGTGTCTACAAACAGATTTTCATATTGCTGTCTTTTGGATTGATCATAAAAGCCACAGAATGCCTTGTTAATCTCTCGGAGAATGCATTCTGGAGTATATTGTCTCTTACCGACACGGGACAATGCGTCTATTGCGATTATCCTTGTCTTACGCCTTCCCATTGAATCGGCACCCTTGACGTCCTTGTAGTCGGCACAAAAACAGAATGAAGAAGCATATACAGAGTAATTGGAGAATCTTTGCGTACCAATAATTTCAATAGCCTCATTGTCTGCCATTGCAGGCAAGAAAAGCATGCCAACAATCAATTCTGGATTGATCATAAAACGAATCTCTTCCTGTACACAGCCCCGGCGAAGAGCGCCACCTCCTATGCATTTATTTGCAAAATCTACTTCAAGAGCTTCAGCGGGTTGATCTTCAATCAAACCAGAGCTGTGAACCTGCCAAACCAAAAAGGAAAAAGAAATTGAACTATATTAAGTACCAAAAATGGGACATACCAGATGCATTTGCAAAATTTTAAAAGTTTGTCTTAAAACTTACTCACAAAATAAGCTATAAAATTAACACTTATGCTCCAAGTACAGGAGCATAAGTGCCAGGGGCCTGCCAGGCCCCTCACACTGGCAGGCCCCACATGTTAAAAAAAAAGAATAAAAAAATACCCCCCCCCATCTACAGTTAGGGGCCTGGCAGGCCCCTGGCAAAAAACCACCCCCCCCCACCCCCCTGTACTTGAATCACAACTCTAAAATTAAATGTAACGTAGCAGTTCCTTATGTGCGTGGGGGATAGTTATAGATAAACAAACCGAAAACTCAAATGCAAGCAGGTGATTCTTTAAGAGTTAAATATTTTGCTAATATTTTCAAAATTCATTTTACTAAATCATACAACCTGATTAGAGACATAATTTTCTATTTCTGTATCCCAAATAACAATGATCATACATATTTTGTCATTATTTCAATACGAATATTAATATGTGCACATGCTGCCATGCTGGTTCAACCACAGAACAATTTGAGCCACCAGCTGGACCAGTATCTCCCTCGCCCTTGACTGGTTTGATCTCCAAGGACCAGGCTGGATAAGTACAACAGCCATGTCCAATAAGGCTTTGGATTGCACTAAACGAGAACTTGAACTTCAAAGTGAAATAAACTCAAACCACTAGATAAATATTGATTAATCGTTCATACCTCCAAATGGCAAAGGGAGACGCTAGACTTACTCCAAAAATTAGCCTTAGGGAAAGAAATGTGGGATGGGCTATTTGTCAGTGGAAGAACTTTTCGTTCAAAAGAGACATTTCCCATAGGCATACGTGAGCATATCTCCTCAAAATAGTGAACAATGCATTTTATCTTATTTTCCTGTTTCACATCATGGGAGTCATACAAGCACCTGAAAACACAGAGGTCAGATGAATCTTTTCTGCTTCAACAAAATATAAAAACAAAAAAAAATTGAGAACTCCAATAAAGAAAATTGGGAAAATACTGTTTTGTTATGGTGACATTCCATAACTAACAAATGGCCCCCAGAAGAAATTAGCGACTTGATTACCCTCCTGCTCACAGCTCATATTATCTCAATTGAACAGTAAAATAGTTCTACAATCTTCAAGAAAAACAGAAGGGGGAAGACCAAGGGTGGTATGTCAAATGATTGCTTGCCTCCAGATAAACTATGAAATGAAAGAAAAAAGAATAAAAGCCATAGAAGTCTTTTATAAGCCTGTTCATGATGTTCTCTTTCTGTGACATGCAATGCATTGTTTTTCTCAAATACTACTATATAAAATGTAGCACGTGCAATGAAATGTCGATCTAAGGTCCTCTACACACAACACAACAGTTGAGGCCATGAGGGAACTATACGGGAATCAGGACAGTTCTTTTTGCTAAAATGGGCATGTTCTTAAATATTTATCAACAGCTGTCAGTATAGATGCAAAAGACAACAATTAAGAACACATAATCGGGCAGGTGGATGAAAACATACGCAAATAAATTATCAAAGTTGACCGCTCGAAGATGCTTGGCCCCTCTATCCGTGGTTGGAAACAAGCAAAAGAAAGAGCAAACCAGAAGAGCAGCAATCAATTCCTGAAATAATTAAAAGCACTCACGATCAAAATTCATAATATCAGAATGCAATTCATATTCAATTGAGAAGAATATACAGCTAAACTTTAAGAGGGGAAAAGGATGCTTCAATGCATGAAGTGAAAAATGGCAAGGGATTATTTATTGCACAATGTTTGTTTCATTCCACTCTTCATTATTTTTTTCCAAGTGATAGCAGTAAACAACTGGATTAAGTTATTCGTGGATAAGTTGAAGTTACAACCAATTGAAATCCCTTTAACAAGAGTAATTCACATTGGAAATGGAAAACAACATAATAAAACAATATGCAGTAGTCATTTAAAGCAAGGTTTGCTCAAACTGAGTAGAGATGAATGGCTTCTCATTTATTTTTTTTATTGTTTTATCATAAGATCATGTTTCACCGACGCTTAGTCATTCTCCGAATAGTGGTAACTTGGAAACCACTGTAGCAGGTATAATTTACTGCAATAAGGATTTTGATCTGAAAGCCCAATTATGAAAATACACAGAGCTACCAATTGGCCCATACCCATGACCCCTTTTTAAAGCCCGGAACCTTTAAATTGGTATAAGCCATCCCTTTGAACCCACTAGGACCACCTTGTGCTTTCACTCAAGCAACTAACTAAACAAGAGCCAAATGAAGACTGAAAGGGCACAGATGACAGCTAAGTGAAGACTGAGGGAGGGTTTCCTCCGGGACACAGCTCGGCACCTCTACTGAGACTTCTTTATGGTTTCAGACCCTGGGTGCAGGCACTAAAGCAGTGGAGATCCAATCTTAAGCAGGGTTAGATTTGTCCAATCATGGTTAACACGAAAATTACTTGAGTGCCTACCCCGGTGCACCACTCCCGGTCCCCCACCCATTTGCTAGTATAGATCCACAAAGGATAATATAGCACAATTGTGGCACGATCATATTGCATTATGGCATATTATGGGACATCATATTTCAGTATGTTTGAGGGAACATTATGGCACAATCATATTGCAATCACTAAAGCAAACCCCAAGTTTAAACATTATTTTGATTCATCCCTCTCTTTCCCTACTTGATCGGGCATTATGGATATATTCGAGATATCTTCAGACTTCAGTTATGTTTTGTTCTTTATTAAAATTCAGAAAAAAATTAACTGATTGCATACTTCTTTCAGATTTTCTAAGTTTACAAATTGCAATTATAAAAGTTCACCACCAAAACAACACTGCCAGCACAAAAACAAAAAAAGTACACTTTCACAACAACGTGAAGAAATACAATTGAAATTTCAAGAACCCAAGAAGAACCAATGAAGAACACAGTCAAAGCTACTGCAAAGAACACTTCGAGCAATTCATAGAGTTAGTACATCTGATTTTACAAGATAAAGGTAAAATGGTTTCAAAATCAGTAAAAGATTAGCACAAATTTAATATTTTAAAATCTATATATTGAAATTGTAAAGAAAAATTCCGATGCAATGTCAGATTTTAAATAACCATGCAATTGTGTATCCAAAGAGTTCCAATATGAACTGGATAGTGGTAATTTCATCACCTGGTACGAAATTTTAACAACTCATTTTGAATTCAGTCAAGGACAAATAGTAGTTCGAATTTAATGAACCAGAGAATAACCAAATCAAACACAGTCAAAGCTGACTGCAAAGAACATTTTAAGCAATACACAGATAAAGTGCATCTGATGTGACAATGCAAAGGTAAAATGGTTTTAGTTTTTTAAAAGTTAGGAGAAATCTAACGACTTTGAAATCCAGAACAGTCATCTTCAAAATGGAAAGAAATTCCAATGCAATTTCATATCATTAATTTGACCAAGCAATTGCATCATCCAAATTTGAATTCAGAAATAAAGTGGAAAGTGGTATAATTTTGTCACTTAGAAGGTAACAACTCATTTTCAAAAGACACATAGAATACTTAAACTTTAAATCAGCTGAGGATAAACCAAAAGTGGGGTTGACATTCAGATTTTGATAACATCATATACTAATATAATCATCAATAATTCAAAGTTCCAAAAGTTTAAGAAAAACAAGTAACAAGTAAAAGTGGGGAACATGAATACTGCATTACTCAACCTGAAATGTCAGGTGATGCAAAAGTAAATGCATTAGCGTTAGAAATAATCTATACAAGTAGTGAAGCTTAAAAACTGTTGTACAAGTTTACCTGACTAAGAAACACAATAGCCGGCTGTTGTGATTCCAGTAACCGAAGACCGGTTTCCATTCCATTGAAACTAACTGCGCATTGATAATGTGTCTCCAACAAATCTGGTAATCTCAATAGCAAATCTGCCAGTTGTGGGACCACCTCTCCAAACCACTTCGCAGACTCATCCCTACTCATCAACTAAAATCAAGCCAACCAAATGGGTTGGAATAGATCATTCTTATTATCCTTCAATCAACAAATAAAGTGTGCGTGTGAAATACAAAATGAGGCAATCATTTTTACTACTTCACTCGAATCCATTAGAACAGTACAAGATGTCAAGAACAAAACCTAAGGCTTATTCAAAATAAACTTAGGGGTCAGTTATATGCATCCCTTTTGCCATTCCATTAGATCTAGAGCTATCTTTTGTAAATAAATCTTTTGCAACAACTTCAAGTCATGGCAATTTTGGTATACTACTCTCTCTTATCAGAAGTGTATCGCTCTTGCAAATATGAGCTTTTTTTTAGGTCTAATCAAAGTCATGACCCAACAACCTCCACTTGTTGGCCACCCACATTTCTATTTCTTATATTATCCTTCTAGTGTGGCCTTAATGTCCTGACTTTTACGATGTTCATTTAATGGACAATTTCCCTAAGAAGCACGGATGCTTGTAATCTCATTACGTACCCGCATTCGATAAGTATCCAAGCTTGGATACTCTTTGATACCCTCAAATGCATACCGAATACATGTTTTTTAATATTTTTTAATTTTTCAATACGTATCGGATACATGTTTATTAGTTACTTTATATTTTTTTTATTATTTTCGATACGTATCCGATACTGTAAGACAAGTGAAGAAGAGTATTATTGGTGAGTTTGATTCTATCACTAATCAGTATAATATGGATTCAAAAACCTGGTGGCTACTTCAGTGTTCACATGTATCTTTGCTTCTAAGTATTAATTTGAAATTTGTGCAATCTTCTTCTTCATCTTAAGCTGGAACAAAATTGGAGTATGTATTCTTTGTGCACTCTATGAGAAGGAACAAAATAACTCTACAACGAGCTAGAGAATAGATTTTTATTCATTACAATATTGTATTTTATCAAGAAAATTAGATCTCTATTCAAAAGGAGAATCCAAAATGTGAGACATTGTCGAAGACTCATTTTTAATACTATTAAAGGTGTTAGACTGCTTGACGTTGTTAATCTTTCATTAGATGAGTTAGCTGTTGTTTTTAATGATAACAAAGAAGCTGATGTTGAAGAAAATGAAGTTGAAAAAACTAAGGATAAAGATAAAATGTGTTAGTCTTTTATTTTATTATTATTATTATACTTCTGTTTTAATTTTTTATATTAATAAAATTATGTTAAATTTTATGACACGTATCGGCGTATCCTAATTTTTTTAAAGTCGTATCGACATACCTGTATCGTATCGTATTTGAATTACGTATCCGTATTCGTGCTTCTTAGCATTTTCCTTTGACAATCTAATTCTTAGTATAATTAAGTAACTAGTATAATATCTTCTGTATTAGAACTTCTCTTTTAACTTGGTAAATATAATCCATTTGTCTACATTCTCCATAGATGGTCATTTTTTTAGATCCAGTAGCATTTTTCATCCTACTATGCATAGCCTCACACACAATTGAGAAACACATTTGTTTAGTAAATATTTCTATCTTACTTTGAGTTTGAAAGGTTCCCACTTTGGAGTCTCGTGTTCGTGTAGTATAATAACTGTTCTTGCAGGGTAGCATCGAAATGAAAGTTTGGGAAGTGATTTCATAGCACCCACATCTACTACCACTTATTATTCACACATTTAGTATCCACAGCTTAGAATCAGGGGAGGATTCAGTACCTGGCCAGCCCCCGCGGCCGCCCGTGATGGATCCTCCGGAAGCTTCAGGCAAGTCGCCGCCGTTCGCCGGAGCCGGGAAGAAAGAATTGAAGAAGACAATGTGTTAATTTTTTTTCCCCTTTTGTTTGGGCCTTATTTTTTAATTAATGAGCCCAATCCATGGTATTAGCTTGCAATTGAAAGTCCATTAGCCACAACAAAACCAAATCCATTCCAATTCCAACATTTTGGTCTGCAGAGGAGGGAGATAAGGGCGAAATTCCACTGCGGACGGAGTCACGAGTGCGGTCATGTAGTTGTGAGACTATGACGCAGCTGAGACAGGTGGACGGAGGATGGTGGTCGGTGGTGCAATAGCTGAAGCCTGGAGCTTTGTCTACGGACTGCGGTCTGCCTGCCTGCCTCTTAGCTAAATGTGGTACTGTTCGGAAGTTGGTGGAATATAAAGAGCACACCAATTTCAATCAGATTACAGAACAATAAGTAAGATTCCAGCTACAGAAGCCACGCCGTTGTACCAAAGAATTATCCGTATGCTCTGGTTTTGCTACTTGTCTCGTATATGATTTCTTTTTATTTATTTTTAAAAAATAATATTCTGTTTTGCGATAATTGTAGTTTCCAATTATGCTATTGGATGAATTGAACAAGTTAATTATATAATTTTACCATAAATGAAGATAATATGCAATGGTGCGAAAACTATGTTTTGAAGTTTCGACAGCATCTGAATTTCTTGTTTCGATACGATGGTTATCATCCAATCAATTGATTGATTGCGTGTGTGCTACGCGAATAATTGGGATGATTTTGGTGATAATTAGTGTTTTTGTTTTCTGATTAATCCTTAATCATGTCTTAATCAGATTACATTTACCGGGAATTTTTTTATGGAGGCACGAAGTAAGATCTATCGGCCAAGATACGATCGGATCACACGATTGGTTACTGATAGGCTGCCTGTACAGGTATTAGCTTAAAAATCT
>CAIGRR010113909.1:0-13965 GCA_903798365.1 Fraxinus sp. 1973-6204 | reverse complement strand
TTTTTTTTTTTTTTTTTTCTAAGGTGCAGTGAAGCTTCATGTTGTTGGCATCCCTGTTAGCAGGTTGGTGGGAACAATTTTATAATTGGGCCACTACAAAATTTTAGTGGAATAGAAAAAAAAAAATTCTTGGTTTTGATTCAGAATTTTATTAGTGCACTGCGTCAAAAAATATAATTTATAGGTGGGTATGAAGATGGGAAATGTTATTAATATATTGTTGTTATGTGAATTGAAAAAATTGGAGGCAGAAATAGGTTTAATGTTTGAGAGGCATCTAGTTTGTTACTATATGACTGCATTTGTTTCATCCAAATTATAAACGATTACTATTAGGTGTATTAACATTTCTTTCTGTAGCAAGTTATCATTTAAATAAATAGTAAAAGGTGCAATCAGACTTTTTTTTTCCTTTTTTGTAAGGGATTGATTTTTACTGTGATCTGAGTGGTTCCTCGTCATCAACTTGTAATTTTTCATTGTTATATCCCCCATGGAAATGATGAGCAATAAAGGGATGGCGGATATGTTCCTATGTGAAGTTTGTTCGTTTTGCTTCTAGAAAGAAGCACCAATCTGGTGGTGCTTCCTTATTAGAAGAAGCACAAACAAATTGTTCTTAGTATTTTTCTATGTAAGAGTAATTTGGGGGAAAAAGTGCTTACTTGTGGTGGTTACTGCAAGCCTCTTTTTCAGTTAGTGAGTTAGTGAAAGCAGCAAAAGATATGTTGGAACACATGGTTTAGTAGGATATGTGAAGGATAGGTTGTTGCTGGCTATACAAGTTTAATCCTTTTGTGTGATTGGGAGTTTCTGGACACTATTGGAGTTTTTCAATGGTCAAGGTTTCTAGTATCTGTTAAAAATTGAACTTCACAAATTTACCTTGTGGAGCTAATACTATGCTTGCTCGCCAAAGGTGGTTTTTGAAGGCCGGGATTGCTAAAGAATAGGAATTTGTCTAACATGGATGAAGGAATGGAGCAAACATGAGTAACATAGTTGCCTTTCTCCATGTAAGTGGTAATGAAAAGAAATATATATGACTTCATATATGATGATTATAAAAAAAATTCTAGAGACAGTAAGAAAAAGGCAAAGATTTACTAGCCATCGTGAAAGATGACATTTAACTGAAGAGGAACTTACATATTAGGAAGAAGTTTTGCTCGGAATTTTCAATTACCGTACCTGTAAATACGGATTCCCTTTAATTTGATTTATGTGGCATTTTACATCGCATCAATGATTGAGAGCTATTTGCTCCAATCTAACTTAATGGGTACTTTGCGCGTATAATTCCCTTTTAAAGGAATGACTTTTGTAGCATGATGGGGCTTTTTTTTTTTTTTTTAAATAACTTTTGTGAAAGGGATTGATTTCATTGTTATTTGACTTTGATTCCCAATATCTTATTGAAGTATTCTTTGGTTATACTCTCTATTCTTGAGTTTGTTTCCCAATATTGAATTGATAATTTCTTTGTTTATGCTCTTCATTCTCCAAGGAAATGATAAGAGATGAACGGTCCATTGTAGAGTTTTTCAAGAATGCTTAGGGATGGACATTTTAATTGGAACCGAAGGTTCCGATCCGGTTCCATAAAAATAAAAGAAATTAGGAACCGAAATCGACCAGGTCTCAAATGGTTCTTGGTTCTTGAACCGAAATTGTGGTATCGGACTTCAGAACCAAATTTGTCGTTCTTTATAATTTTTTTTTTTTTTTTTACTTTTTACAATTTATTCACCTTTATCTAATTACCCGGTCCAACAAGTAGTAAGTTTGTAAGGTCCAAGTAGTAAGTACCTTGATCAATCGGATTTGTTCATTTGAACAATTGAATCATAACATTCTCGTTTGTAGCCATTCCTCAATGCACTTTGCATGCTGCTCATCGCACAAACCCTATTAAGGTATCAAGCAGAGCCATAGCCGAAATTGAATGCTATTACTTTTGATATTGGATGGCATTTTGTGATAGGAAAATAATTTGTATTAACTCGCGGTTTTAGAAAAAATGCTATGGGTAGATCAGAACCGTAACTTGAACCGACGATTTGGATTTGGATTCGATTTCAATAATTATGTGGACTCGAATGATTCTATTTACGAAATACCCGAAGTAATAACTGGTTCCAGATATATTCAGATTGACCCACCTTACTCTAAGGCCTAAGAATGCTTGATAGGTTAGTTGATGTATTGAGATTTGGAATACACCTTAGATGTATTTAGCCTATGTTTGAGTCACATTATATTTTTCATTCTCATTCTTCTACTCATTTTCAACTATACATTTTTCAAAAAATAATATTTTTCTATCCCATCAATAATTTTTCCTTCCTTTTCAACCACATATTCCCCATCACATAAAAAAAAAATGCATTCTTGGCTATAAAATGTGCACCAAACAGTGGCTTAGTTTTGAATTATGTTAGGTCAAGGAAAAGCGTAAGTTTAATATCTGCATGGACTATGAATGCTTTTAATGCGTCGTGAATGCAAAAGTCAACTTGCATTTGCTATATGGTTGGGTGTTGTAAATAAGGGATTTTCTTTACATACGAGGGGTAGTGAAGCTTTGCGGTTGTTGGCATCCCTGTAAGCAGTTTGGTGGAAAGAATTCTACAATTTGGGAGCAATGAAATTTCAGTGGAAGGTAATTTCTTTTTCCTGGTTCTAATTCAGAAGTTCATTTTTTTTATTTTCCTACCACGTCAAAGATTGTACTTTTATAGGTGGATTATAAACATGGAGAGTGCATTTAGCATTTTTGTCGAGTCATGTGATTTGTGTAATTTAGGGCGGAGATAGGTTTGACGTTCAAGAGGTATCTCATTTGTTTCTATGGGATTGTGTTGGCTTATTCAAATTGAAAACAATTACTATTAGGTTTTAACATTTCTTTCTGTAGCAATGTATCATTTCATTTAAGAAATAATCCAAGGTGTGATCCGATTGTCAAAAGGGATTGTTTTAACTTCGATCTGAGTTTTGTTCCTAATATCTACTTGAAATTTGCTGAGGGCTGGTGTACCTATGTGAAGTCAGTTTCTTTTCCTTTTCTAATTGTTTCTGTATTAAGTCTTTTTCAACATAGGAGAATTGTGCTTACATGTGGAGGCATTCTTGCTGTTAAACATCATTTTAAGCTTGTGAGAGGTAGTGTAAGCAGCAAAAAGGAGGTTGGAACACATGATTTACTAAGGCAGTGTGAAAGGGAAGTTTTTGCTGGCTATAGTTTATTCCTTTGTGTGACGGCGAGATTCTGGACAATTTGTTGGATATTCTCTTTGGTCAGGGTTCCTAATATCTTTGAAAGATTGGACGTCACAAATTATCCTGTGGAGCTGATATCATGCTTGTTCACGAAAATGTAATAGATGTGTCTTAAGGTCGCTAAAGAATAATGGTCAAACGAGGAGACGACAAAATTAGGAATGCAGTCTGGCACAGGCACTTAAAAAGGAGGAAATTCTCTAACATGGATGGAGGAATGGGTCCAATGGGGCTAACAGGAGCAATTTAGATTGTCTTTCTCAATGGTAAGAAATATCTAAAAGTTCATGTACCAACAACATAGAATTTCATTTAGTTTTCTAGAGGAAATTAGAGAAGGGAACGATAATATCTTTACTAGCCACTATGAAGGATAACTTGTAACCTTAAAGGAACTTTCATAATAGAAGAAGAAGTTTAGCTTAGAATTTTAATTATTTGCATCAGTCAGACTAATGGGTACTCTCTGGCATGATAATTAGGAATAACTTTCGTAGCATGGCTGGAGTTAGCCTTTGGGGGCTGTCTGTTTGGCAAGGATTTCAGTCAAAAATAATAAGCTGATGCTTACAATCATATCTCCATGTGGAGCCTATTTGAGACAATAACATCTACTTAGCCCTGCCCTCACTTTTAAGAATTAGTAGCTGGCTACTTGAAAACTTTTTTCGCCCCTCTTTTTGAGACATAGCTGAATCTATAGGAATTCAGTCTTTTGCAACCACTTCAAGCTATGTAATTTTTGGTTGCAACTTAATTCTGGGAATATAATTCCGCATGTAAATGTTTTATTTTGATTACTTGATTTCAAAATGTGCATTTTGCAACCACTACTTAAAGATTATGGAGACCAGCCTTTACCGTTTCTGTATATACTAATGTTTCATCTTATATTTTGTATATATTTTTCCTCTCTATTTTGCAAATGGTATGCTTCACCCTACAGCCATCATTTTAGCAATGTTGATTAGAATCTCCATTATGCTTCCTTCCTATATTTTTTTTTCCTTTTGCAAAACCACATAGTTCTCAAAAGAACAAAAAGCTTGAAACTGAGGTTTGACAAATGGTGGCTTAGATTGATCATGATGGTAGTCATGTCATAATTACACAGGCATTTCCTGCTCACCATGGACAGATATGAACATTATTTCAAGGCCTTAGATAAAGTTTACTGCGGAGAAAAAAAAATTTAGCTCATAGAGACCAAATATTTTAAATGTTCTAAACAGTACTTCAGATCCAGAGACGGAAAATATATTAGCACATGTGCTAAGAAAATTATAGGAATTGGTCAATCAGATGATGATTTTTCCATGGTGCAAAGATCTTTGGTGTGAATTCTATCTATTTTTGGTAGAAAGGGATTCTTTCGACAAGACAAAGATTGTCTCAATTTCTTGATTCTAATATTGAGTCATCGAAACATGATAATGCTACTACATAATCATCCAGATATGATAAATGCTTCAACACGGTCATCCAAACATGATAATTCTACCACATCAATCCTATTATATGAATTAAAATTGCTTCTGACTAGACTATACGTTATAAAGATCTGTTCAATATTCCCGTGTGTGTTAAATAAGTTGATGTGATTATTTGCCGACACCTGACTGGATTTGCCTTTTTCACATTTTGGACAGATGTAATTAGCAGCAACACAATGGATTTTTATGAAACCAGCCCTGGACCAGTTGATGAATCTGTTTTGTATGATCAAGATAAGCACGTCTCAGCTGCAGTTTGGGAGGGAAAGGTGTCACTATGAAATAATTTCTCCTCTCTCATTTTGCTTGTAAAACTTTAATAACTTGCATATGTAAATTGGATACTAACAGGAGCGGGGCGCACTTAGATGTCATGAACATACTTCAAAGCTTGACCGGTGGATGCTCACTCAAAAACAAATTGAATTAGTCAAGAAAGCTGGATTTGGCTATTTGAGATTAATACCAGCAATCAGTCTTGATAACCCACTTATATCTGCTCTAGTTGAGAGATGGAGGAGAGAAACAAACACATTTCATATGACTGTTGGGGAAATGACAGTGACTCTGGAAGACGTTGCTTACTTGCTTGGGCTTCCAATTGATGGTGAACCTGTTATTGGTGTAACATATACGGCATGCGATGCACTATGTGTCAAGTATCTGGGGAAAGGACCAGATTCAGGGTATGCAAGTGGTGGAATGGTGAAGCTTAGTTGGCTGAAAGAGACTTTCTCCCAGTGTCCCGAGAACGCCTCAATAGAAGATGTCGAGTGCCATACTCGTGCTTACCTTCTATACCTTGTTGGTAGTACAATTTTTTCCACCACCACTGGTAATAAAGTTCCTGTCATGTACCTTCCGTTGTTTGAAAATTTCGTTGAAGCGGGTAAGTATGCATGGGGTGCAGCAGCATTATCCTTCTTGTACAGAGCACTTGGCAATGCCTCCCTCAGATCTCAAAGCACAATAAGTGGCTGTTTAACGCTGCTACAGGTGAATTTAACCTGGCTTAACTTGCATCAATAATCTTGTGTACTGAAGAAAAACCAAGGACTCTGGTAGCCAGTTATTTGTTTTTATATCCTGAAGATATTTTGGTTAAATTTTACTTTTGAATAGTGCTTTATTTTTCTAGTGCTGGAGTTACTATCACCTGAACATCGGTCGACCCAAACTTCATCACGACCCAATCCATGAATGTTTTCCATTTGTCCTTAGGTGGAAAGGGAAACATAGCGGTCCAACATCAAATCGTGATGTTTCCTTTTATCGTAAAGCTTTGGATTCACTACAATCTTCTGATGTAAGTTGAAGTATTATTTGGGTCCGAACTTCCTTTTTTTCTTTCTTTTTGAGCCAAAATGACAGATATGGTGCCTTTTCGATATCCAGGTAGACTGGTGTCCTTATGCAAACATCAGTCACACTGTTATACCAGAATTTATTTTAAATCAACTCGTTCTTGGAAGATCAAAGACAATGTTGATTTGTTTTGACAAGGCAGAAAGACACCTTCCAGATCGTTGCCTAAGGCAGTTTGGCATGCATCAAACTATCCCGGAAGAAGTGCAGAGATGGGAAAGGAAGACTCGTGGGGTTGATGGTGGAGTAGATCTCTCTGGGAAAATGGAATCTGAACTTAATGAATGGTCATATCGTCGTTTTCATATTGTGGAGGCTGAAGAAGATCTCGATGAAAGTGAATACAAGCATTGGTACTTGAAAATTACACGCAAGTTGGTAGGCAGGCCTGTACCTATATCATCAGAATTTCAGAGAATGGTAAGCCTCTATGTTATGTTTCAAACAACTAATAGTTTCGCTAACATATCTTTCATTTTCGTGTTTTCTTCATTGTAGTTCATCACTTTTTTTCCTGTTCGTTTTTGTTTACATTACAGAATACTGCATTGAGGGATATTGCACATCTAGCAGATACTCTCTCGACTCATGGGATGGACGATCTACAGATACAGTCAGTGACGAGAATCAGGTATGTTGCACACGAATGTTTGAGGGATCAAGCCAGAAGTTCGACAGTTGTTATGGTCGATCCACAACATGATGTCGGAAAAAGGATAAGAGGGAAGGAAAGGGTTAGGAGGAGGGAAATAGGTAAACGTAGACGAAAAGATGATCCTGAGCAGTATTATGCAGTTAATATGAACGTCCATTCCCAGTTATATGATGATGATGATAATGCACAACTATATCATGTGGATGGTGATGTTAATAATCATCAACTTCTATCCATTCCGGCTAATGCAGGTGACGATAGAGAGTTGTCTCCTATAGCTCAAGAAGTTAATGGAGGACAGTTTTGTGATGTAACTGACGACGTTGATTGTGACATAACAGATGGGGTTGATGAATTGCCCTCCGATCATGCTGCTGACAAAGACGAATGCAAGCTTTCTCATGGCTCAGATCAAAATATGCCGCCTGGTTCCCATGCTACTGTTGATGTCGTACCGCAGTCTACCCTCAGTAGCAGTGAGGAGGTTGCCCGGCAGAATGATTACAGTGTTTTGGCTTAGAGAGTAGACAACATAAACTTTGAATTGTATAGAATTTACTTTCTATGTTGTTAGATGTGAGACTTGTTCTAGTTTTGAATCTATCTTCAATGTAGAAATTTGGAACATGTGCTTCTAAATTCATTTGATTCATAATTTTTCCAGAATTTATTTGGTGCATGACGCTTGATTAATGCTACATAATCTCCCTCATCAAGGACTTGAAGCCTCTCTTATGCTTTGTGCCAACTAGTCTTATTCATGTTTAGGGGTGTAAAATAGGTTCTTGTTTGGTGAGTATTAAAATTAGATTTTAATAGAAATGGATGAAATATGTAGTTGAAAATTTGTGGATTCCATGTAAAATTAATTGTTTTTTTTTTTTCACTTTGATTATAATCTAATCTCCACCAATTATGAACTAAGTTATTGTTATCCAACACGATCCAGCCCTTCATATGGATAGGCATGGTAGACACGCGAAAGAACTCAACCTAAGAAATGTGGGCACCGGACAATTTTTGACTTTCAAGTTTTTTTTTTGCTTTTTTTTCTCCCTCACGTAAGCAAAGCGGATTCAAAATTGTCTTTCATTCCAAGGCATAACTTGTATCCATGCACGTTTTTAAATGTGAAATTTGAACTTGTTGAATTCTCAGCTCTCCACCCTTGCATGAATTATAACAATATTAAAAACCTTATTGACTTACTTTTATAAATAAAAATTAATTATATGTCTTTATTCTTTAATTTTATTTAGCACTTTACATGCCCAAGCGCATGTTTGATACACAATAATAATGATTGGACGAAAATGAACAAAATTTTAACGTAATATGATTCGGTACCATCCAATATTACCTATCATAAATATGCTATAAGGGTATATCAATTGCGGTTTGATAAGCAAAACTTCTACAAGCAAAAAAATAAAAATGGGAGAATGTCAGACTGATGTGCTAAAGAGAGAAGGAAATAGCATGGTCTAAAGTCCCATCTAGATTTGAAAACTCTGCTAAACATGTTATCTTACCAAAATTTCCATTTTCTATGTAAATTTAGATGTGATTTTGTTTTCATTTAAGATTAGACAATAGTATTGGATTGTAGACAAAATTCATTTGAGACTATTTTTGAACTTGAGTATCTATTCATTAACATAAATGTTATGTAAACCAAAAGTAATTTTCAACTTACATGTCACCTGACAATTCATCGAATGCATAGAAGATACTCTAATAGTACAATTTTAGGAGGCTACATCTTCTTAAAGGTTAAGGGTTGGTGATAATGGCTATCAAGACATGGGAGGATCCAAAGAAAAATCTATAAGAGGATCACATTATATTTAAAGAAATTGTACAGTGCAGAGATCAAATTTAGCAAAACTTAGGGAGCAAATCCACCCATGTTTTTACTTTCCCTCCCATAAACCCCCTTATCATAACCAATCTGTGTTGACTAAAAACATATTTGGGAAGTGTTTATAATGTGTATCTTGAAAATGTGAGAATAAAAGTTGCTCGAGTGTTTATAAATAGTGTATAAACACAAGCCAAACATAGGCTAAGAGTCAGACCGAACACCTATAATATGTAGTCTACGAACTTGAACTTCACACAAAAGATAACATGATATAAACGTATAATCACTTCTTTTTATCTCCTTAATAAATCACAAGGGAAACAAGAATAAGATTAGCAGCTTGCACATGATTTTGTTCTTACTAATGAATGGTGTGCCCTAGTTTTGGCTTTCATTTTCTACACACACACACACACAAAAAAAAAATAAAAAAAAAAAGGATGAACACAAAATTCCATAACCTATTTCGTCGAAATAAAAGAGGGTCAGTAAAATCAAATGCCAAACACTGACAACGTAAAATCAAATGCCAAACACCCCTGTTTGATGCACATTAAAATGGAAAGAATGCATTTTTTTTTTGTTGATGTGATGGTGAATATGTGGTTGAAAAAGAAAGAAAAATTATTTGATATGATAGAAAATATTATTTTATTGAAAAATGTGTGGTTGAAAATGAAAATTACAATGTGACTCAAACAGGGGCCGAGAACGTATTTTAGCATATCGTGCAACCAAAAAAGCCTTCAAAACTTCTTAAAGAAACTTCCAATAGAATTCCATTTTTTTATTTGTAAACTGAATTCCAACATCTTTCATCATTTCTTTCTCCAAATATTTGGCGCTCTCTTGTTAGCAGAATAGCGTAATTTTCCAAACATCGGCATTCTACTTTTAACGAGCCTAGTACTCCCCTTCAACAAAGATCCAAAGGCAGCCAGTTAAAGTTGAAGAAAGAACATTTCACGATTACTTGTTGATCATTGATCTAGCTACCAAATATCCTCATCATCCAATCAATAAATGTCCACCGTTTCAGTCATAATCTATCAAATACAACCGAACCAGAAACCATAAAACTCTGTCACTGTCACAGTATAGTTAACATATTCCTCCCATCTGAAACTAACTTCCTGCCTTCAGATTGTTGGCCAAGAAAACAGAAATAATTAATAACACACTTCACGAAATCATACTTAAAAAGTTATCCTTTTTCCCTATTAACTTTTTATCTTTTTTGGGATGGAGAAAAAGGGAGATCAAAAGTTCTCTTCATGCTATTTAATACTAGGACCTACATGCCTAGATAGACTACGGAATTTAAAATCTCATCCACACTTGCAAGTCAATAAAAGTTTCCCACAATATGTGAAAATGGAACCATCCAAATAATAGACGAGGAATTACCAAAATGAGCACGCCCAGCGAGGACAAAAAACCTGAAGAGTTAGGATGCATTGTGAGTAATGTGGATGCGGAGCTTTTAATATAAACCAAAGAACCCAAGAACCATAAACGCCCTGCAAGGACGAAAAAACCAGAAGAGCTTAAAAGAATATAATAACTAATGACAGATGCTCGTATGGCTGCACCGTGAGTTGAATGGATACGGAGAAACAAAATATGGCTTGGACAAGAAAAAAACCCTCCTTAAACACTGTCCCCATTGCCCTTAACACAACATAGCATCCAACTATTTGACAAAAAAATAATTTTCCAGAGCTCAAACCCATATATAAAAGTCAAGAATTCTAATTTTCAGAGCTCAAACTAACAACAGAAATTCAATCATAAAAATCACAAATTTGACTCAAGGCACCATAAATTTAACATGCTCTCCATAAATATAGATCGTGTATCCTGCCATTTCTCATTCAAAGACTCGAAATTCACATCGGTAAAAACACTCAAATTACTATTCACACTGATAAAATTCGACAGCCTATCAACATTAAATTACATTCCAAAAGAAAAAGGAAAATAGTAAGTTGAAAAGATCAAACCAGAGAACGAGCTAAATTCACAGCCATTTCTTGGATCAACCAACATGGAAAGGGCTAATTTCCCCAGTTCGCAGAGAATTAGCAATTTCATCAGCAACAGTTAAACAAGAAACTACCCAACCAGTCAGTGCCATCCATATCATACTTGCCATCCAAATTGTCATATTCCATGGCATCGCCATTGTCTTTATGTACCAATTCTCCAAAATTTCAATTGTTTCACTCTGATTCAAGAAACAATCAAAAGAAATTGAAATAGTTAGATTTAAGGCGAACCCATATCAAAAACAAACCCTCAGCTCCATTTTCCAAACCATCAAATTCTTAACTATTTCTCGAAACCCAAAACCTTTCCAAAAAATCGCACACAATTTCTTGATTCTCTTGAACTAGATTAAATAATCAAATCCGAGAATCAAATTTCTCAATTTGATGCAATACTTTCACGATTGGCCCAAGATTCTTGCTTCAGATTAAATAAACAGACAAAATCACAACCCACCAAACTCTTTCTTGATTTTGGATTCTTCAAAATGGTATCTATGGATAAATCTGGGGGTGCAATCCGTATAATGGATTTTTCTGACAATTTTGGAATCTACGAAGTTGGTCGTCGTGAGTTGCAATAATGACAGATGTTTCAAGAATGTAGCAATAATCCCCCTAATTTCTTGAAGATTCACATTTGCCTCCTTAAGTTCAAATATTCTCAATTATCCCCTTTGTAAAATTTTACCCATATGTGACATTTAAAGTTTAGAAAGTTTTTGGCTTTCTTAGCTTGAGTTAGACATTATCATGGGTTTGTTGTCACGAGAATTTGACTGGCTATCAAAAATCGAAAACAATTTTATTTCGATATAAAATAAAAAGGTGAAAACATTGTCGTTATTATATCAAAATTCTATATCTTATAAATTATCAGATTATAAATCAACTTACAAAATAAAATAATAGCAATTTTTGGTAAAAAGAGAAAAGTCGTATTCGACATATAAATCATATAATTCGGCCAATTTTACTTCATACTCTTGATAGTGCTGATAAAAATGGATCAAAGTCATCCTTTAGCCTCAAGAGGGTCATTAGGCCTCAAATTCTCATTTCCTACGAGTGAGATAAACCATGTATTTTAAAAAATTTAGACCAAGCACATACAATGAATTATTGAAATGTTTTATACCCAATAATTCACTACTTAAAATTTGTTATACGAGTACTTAGAATCTTTAACTAGAGATTACTTGAGGAATCGACGATGATTAAATAATTGAATTCATAATTATTAAACATTATGAAAAAGTATACACCAAGCAAGATCTATAACTAAATGAACTTGTTCATCACAAATAATTTGTTAGGTGTGAATGCTTGAATAAATTAGATTTTAAAATAATTGACTTTATCCAAACTAATGTTCATCCATCCAATCCTTTAGCCACCAACCAAGACATCTTACTCAAATCATGGTTACCTGTTATTTGACCTCCAAATTTTGACAAATGAAATTTGATGTAAGGTTTATTTGTTTCGATCTTGTAAACATGTCATGTATTCGACGATAAAAACTTGAATAATGATATATGTATATTTTGTAAGATACTATGGTTGACGTTCCCCCTACATGGAGGAAATATGCACAATTTTGTGATGAATGAGTTCAAAATCAAGATTTTAGATATTGTTATGTGGAAGAGTGTCAGAGAGAGTGTAAATGTAGCATATTGTAAAATTTTTGATGGTAAAATCATTAAAATCTTATTTTTAAACAATAAGTTCCGTTTTAAAAAAAGAAAATTCGTAGTTCTTTCTTTCTTTCTAGCTCTGCATTAATCCAATAAGGTTCGACTATAGTGAATGCTATGTATCGTAGATTCTCGTAATAAAGATGATTAGGGTTTTATTTGTTTTTCAAACTCCTATTGAATACTCTTTCCGATAATTTCTTTCAGTTGAAATGGCCACAATTATATTCTAATTTTTGTTTTTTTTTAATTAAACTTTATAAAAATAGGAATTTTTATTATTTTGTGTTAGTTAAGGTCTTATTTGCAATTTTATTAAAGCTAATGTATTAGGATCATGGGGATATATTAACAGACAACTTTGGTTTCATCTGCTGGTAGGTTGTTTATGGATGTTGGAATTGTGACATTTTGTTGTCACATTATTATTGTATTTTTGAATTGTAATTTAGTTACAATATTTAGTTCTAATGTCTAGCTAGATGTGATGTAAAGTTAGACTTAGATTATGTATTTTACAAGCAAATATGGGTTGTGCAAGAGTTGATAGATAGTTGGTAAGATATCTTAATAAAATCTATCNTAATGTCTAGCTAGATGTGATGTAAAGTTAGACTTAGATTATGTATTTTACAAGCAAATATGGGTTGTGCAAGAGTTGATAGATAGTTGGTAAGATATCTTAATAAAATCTATCAAATGGTGGCTATAAGTAGAGCCAAGTTGTAATGAATATGTGTGAAGAAAATTGACACAATGTAGTTCTAAAAAAAACCGTGTCCTCCACCTCTTATCTGTTCTTAAAGATCAACAGAGTTTATGTTGTTTTATATATTTTGTACATACTACAAATACACTCCTCCATACACAATCCAAGTACATTTTTTAAGAGCTCTCTTATTAAAGCTTTTGAACAATGAAATTCCAACAATGGAACTATTTTAAGCCTTCTCACAATTTCTGTTAATTATTCTATTAAAGAATATTTAAAGTTCAGAATTATTCTCCAGAAATGATCAATTCAAACCTCTAATGGTTTCTTCTAGACCAACATTTTAATATGAAGAACAGGTAAATACTTTTACTCAAAAAGTAGTGATAAGAAACTTCAATTTTTCATGCTCTTGCTATGGTCTTGAATGGTTATAATGTCTTGAAGTTCTTTTTGATATTACATTTGCTTAGTTTCATAATGTTCCTCAACGATCGTTTGAGGTTGAAGCATAGTTGACATTGAATCTAAATGATCTACTATTGGATAGATGTACATTTTGACAGCTAATCATATTGGCAGATAGTATCATTTAAATGCGTATCTATTATAACAAGAAGTGAAGTATGTAAAAAGGTTGAATAGGAGTTGCTTTAGCTTACGACCGAACGAATGAACTACAAATCGATTCTCGTAGTTCATTCGTTCGGTCGTAAACCAAAGTTTATGAACCGATGATAACTTGTGTCTCATGTGTGATCATTGAACTTTAGATTATTCTTTCATATTAAAACAAATTCATAAAGGCATTTACAAAACATTACTCGAAGGTCACCGAAACAACAC
>CAIGRR010113893.1:0-11236 GCA_903798365.1 Fraxinus sp. 1973-6204 | reverse complement strand
ATAGAACTTAAATGGAGCTCCACTAATCCAGTCAAAGTTTAAGCATCAAAACACTGAGATTATCTTCTTTGCTTGTGAATGTGCGCGCGTATGTTTTGAGTTTATGGTTCTTTTAGATGGGAAGAAGCTTTTAATCAGTTTGCTAAATTGTCTTCGAGTAACCAAAACAATTGATAACATATTAGTTTGTTTTTCTTGAAGTTCATTGATATTTTGAAGTTTACATAGAAATGAAAGGAATTAAGGAACGAAGGAACAAAGGAAATCCAAGAGATGAGTTAATTTTGTCCAATCACGTTAATTGATTTCTAATTTCATTGTCGGGGTCTCCTGTTATAACCAGAAATAAAATCCAACTAATACAGCAAAATGTTAGTGAGGAGTCATATCGTGACAAACTACTACTCGCTATCAACCTGTTGCAGCCCTTGTCTCATGTCTATGCTTGAGACTGACTATGTAAAAACGTACGAGTTTAACAAGCTCTAAAAATTTAGAATTGTAGCGATATATTTAAAGTCATATATTATTGAACTGCGAAGCAATCTTGCCTAGTGTCCTTCAAACATCAACTTAATATTAGATTCGAAATTTATGCAAGGACAACTCACTATGTTATAATGCTCTAAATGCAAATGTGGTAGACCCTTAATTATCTCAATGATTTTATCTTCCCTAACCAAATGAGATAATTCAGTTTTTAAAATTGAATTTAAACTTTCTTCCTTGATGCAAAATACTAACATCTCTGACAATATTTTCCTCTCAGCTCCAGCTGAAGCCATTTAAATCAAATTTCTTGCAACTTGAAGCAGCATCATTTTTGTCATCTATGTTTAGATCCAGTTCTGTTGTAAAGTATGGTAGTTTCAGATTCTCTGGTCTATGAGCATCTCGATCAAAATATCTAGCATCTGCATCAACTTCTTTAAATCTGCCCTCTGAACAGCTGCTGCTACCATTCCGTGGTCCTCCCTGAGGTCCAATGGCCATTGATAAATTTCTGCAGTTCTCTTCTATAGAAAATGCTTTTTCCACGTTGTCATTTGTTGCGCAAAGAAATCTGGTGCTCTCTTTCTGGTCTTCACACAGTCTGAGCTCAGTCTTCTGCGGCCTGAGTCCATTGTCATGATTTCTTAGCTCTATAGCTTCTCTAAAATTCAAATTTTTCAATCCTATTTGGTTATTGTACAATTCTTGGTCCCTGAGAGAGCCTTCGCAGGAGGTTAAGCAGCTGTCTGTTGAACAATCTGTTAGCTGAGTTGTTTTTATTTGCTGTAGGCACAAATCCGACAGTTCTTTCATCCCTGAAAATGCAGAATTCAGGCATTGGGTGGATACTTTAGACACCAAATCAGATAACTGAACCTTGGCTGCCTCCAAACCAGTTGTCCCTAAATTCTGTGTTGCAAGGGTTTCCTCTGCTTTCTCCAGTACCGACTGTAAATATTTACCTTGGGCCTCGATCTGTAGCTGTGAATGGCGCTGTACCTACACATACAGAGTAACCCTGTTTTCAATGATGCATAAAAAGAATCTGCACTTTGCTTTGCTTCTAACTGTTTACATATTCAACATTTAATTGTTGAAAATATGAAGAAATTTATTTATTTAGGAAAGTTTCATTTCAATAAGAGATCAAACTTGTAGTAACGATTTTACACGTGTGAAAATATTTGCCTCGTGAATTGAATTTGGTTACAATGCATGTTTTCATGGTAGATCTTTCAAAGATCTGATGACAACCTTTCTCGTTTCAGGTTTCAGAGGGTTTTGAAGAGTTCAATCTTTATTTTGTTTCATTAAATAAAAATATGTATACAGTGTTTTTTACCTCCAGCTGCTCATATAGCCTTCTTTGCACCTCTATTTGCATTTGTATTGCTTCGCTCAAGTGTAAATTTCTGAACATAAGATATTACAATCCAACGGTGTTAATTGATTATTTATTTAATCAATATTGTAAATCAACATAGGAAGAACGTGTAATATAATTTTTAATTCTTACTTATTTGTCTGGGGGACCACGCTTGGATTACTCATGTGAGTTCCATTTGTCTCCGATATTCTTTCTCCCGTGGCTGTAAACATTTTTGAACCTAATAAGCATATTTACTCATGAACCGGTATAGTTTGTTAAACTATGTTCCTGGAAATTACTGGATTTCTTACCTGCTTTGTTGCTCCCACTGTTAGCTTGTCCATGAACGTTCTTGCTGAGCCTGTATTTCTGCCAGCAAAAATGAAAAGGTTTGGACTACATTTTATCTCCAGACACAAAGTGATGCACATATGCACTAACCAATGCTCTGAGTTTCTTTAATAATGCAATGACAATAAACAATGCCTTATTCCCAATAAATTTGAGGTGGCTTCGTAAATCCTTTAGGTGCACTCCATTTGATTCATTTCTGTGAGTGACTGTGAAGCAACTAGATTCATAGAAACTCCAACATGTCATGTTAGTTTTGGTCCACTCCTAACTTTTTCAACTGAGATCAATTCACTCTTATTTAACGGGAGTCAAGCCATGTCCTAACCACCTAAATCGTCCTTCCCTTGTTTTATCCTAATCAGATGCTACCTCTACTTATTGCCACATATTATCATTTTTCATCATATCGAGTCTTGTATGGCTCCACAGTATCTTAGCATTTTCGTTTCTGCCGCATTCATCTCATGGGCATCTTGTCCTTTAACACCTGATGTTCGATGCTAAACAAGATGTGACAGTTTCATGTTGGTTGTTAATCTACAACAACCGTTTCCCTTTATTTGTGCTTGGGACCTTCTATGAAAACCCCTTGAAATTGCTAATAAAGAATAAATTTCTCGATTAGTTTATTGCTGCATTTCTTAGATGACATTGTTTCAGCATTCTCAATGGATTTCCTGGAGGGGAAAGTAGGGATAAACAATGTCATCAAAGAACTTGACTGTTTCTTTGAAATGGTTATATCAAAACCTTAAGTTGCCCGAGACCATGAGTTGCTTAAGCTTAAATATGGTCAAACTGAAAGTCCTATTATCTCTTGTGCAGAACTCAGTATCGCTTTTTGGCATTAACAATTTACCTGAAGGTGACTCTTTAAGTGGTACAAGGTTAAACCTTGAATCCCCATAAGTTTCAGCACTGATTTTGGAGTAGCTTCTGCAACAAAGGAATTGTATAGTTAGCTAAATACAGTAGTAGTTGGTGCTTCATGAACATGATATGAGGCATGCACTTACTGTCTGCTCCACCTAGTTGATTAACTGCTTCTATGAAACGCCTATGGAGATCCGGAGTCCATTTTAGTCTTGGCTTAGCATCAGTGGAAAGTACGAGTCCTGAATCTCCAGTTCCATTTGCACCTTGAAGGAATAAGTGCCTTTCAGAAAGAATGGACATTCTTGACGTAGGATGCATGCTCTTTCCTTGGTGGTGGTGATGATGATACATCTAATTGTCTTCAACAAGATGATTTGAAATAAGTGAGATTCGTGTTATGGGTAAAAGGAAACGATTGACATAGAGCTATCCTGAGGAGATCTAATGCGCCTGTTCCAATCTGCAATCACCCTTGAATGTGAAATACAATTTTGATATATTCTGTGTAGTGCACTCTTGCGTTCCTAATACTTGGCGAAAGAAAACTGTCTACTACTGCTTTTATCTACTTCTCGTTTTCTTTGGCCAATCTTTATGTATTGGAGCTGTGCTCAGGGATGTTTTATAAGCAAATAAGGGGAGAGAGAGAGAGAGAGGTGGGGTACATTGGAAGCATAGAATCTTGAACAGGGCCATCAGAACATCAGATCCAATTAAATTATCATGTGAAACGAAGGGAGATCTTGTCCTTCCAGTTTCACACATGTGGGGTCCTCTTATGCAACTTCCCTTTCCATTCTTAGACAGCAGCACTAGCCATTAAAATTCCTCCGGACTATGACTTCTTGAAAAAACTTGACACCTTAGGTTTGATACAAGAATAGATCCACTTTCGATTATATTTCTCCTGTGCATTCATATCCATCACCAGGAAAAGTTTAGGAACCTTATTCCCTGAATTAATGGTGGAATTTTATTCTGACTTGGATTGGAGGAATCCACTATCTATAATGTCCTAAAATCTTGAAAGCCATTGTTCCCCAAGGAAGATCCTGTTGACTGGAGCATTTGTACACCGTGCATACATGGCAAAAAGGTGGGAAATTGGTGAACATTCATTTCTCCTTGGGAGAGTTAGAAGGCCAGGTTTAGTTAATATGTGCACTTCCCTTTTCTTTTTTCCAATTTTCATTTGGTTTATTTACAGACTTAGTATGTAATGAATCTAATGATCAAGTAAGGTGCAATGCTTTCGTTGCCTTGCACTTGATCTCTTGCTTGGCTTGTAACAAGAAGATATGCCAGCTATTTGGAGTGCATAGAATTGCCTCCAATTTTTCCACACTATTTTTGTTCTTTTTTTCTCTTTTCATACGTATACACAAACAAAAGGGGACTGGTCCTTTTTGATACGGGGTGAAGATTCTTCTAGGTAGTGATAGAATTTATTCATGGAAAGAGGACACCTGCAGTGGCTTTTCTTTATGCAGTATGTCAGCTTCACATGCGGTGCATTGCTACACATACCTATTTTATTTTTATCTTCGAGGCATGATAAGTAGACTTTTGCATATTTTTGGGCAAAATCTTATTATTTATATATTAATGTATCTTGTTAGAAAAAAAAAATAAAAAAATTGAGCATTGTTAAATACGTAACATGTCGAATGACCCATAAAAAGTGGAAGAATTGTTACTCCTTAGCTTTGTTTAAAGTCCTGGAGTGGCATAATGAATATATTCCTTTTTGTTTCCTTCAAAAAGTTTAGTACTTATTCTGCGAAATATTAAAGAAGAGAGAAGTCCCAATCAGGTCTTTTAAATTCTTCAAATGGCATAAAGAAGTTGGTTCCCAATTCCTTGGGACCCCTCAGAGAGAAACTAAACGATCGTACTTGCTCTGTGCTTTCGTATGATAAACACATGTGAAGTCAGGACCAGATGACCATTCGCTTTCCCCTTGACTTGAGCTTAAATGGCTTTGGAGATACTTGGTCATGAATATACTGTTCATCATGCACATAGCATACTCCGACATTGAAATCATCATGTTATCTTTCATTCCATAGCCATGATCAATGTACCAAATCTATAGCTATGTATCTCATTTCATATCTTAAATTAAGAAATTATTCTTCAATGCACGTATATAGTAAAATACTCAACATGACCAACCACTGAAGGAGAATAAATTCGGGTTTTTTTTTCCTACTCATTACTAATACTCCACAATGAATGACTTTAACCATGGTGAATGAAAGGGAAAACTATTGAGTTAATGTATAACAATTTTATGTAAGATGACTAAGAAAAAATAAGATTTGTCATTTCTGTCCTACATTATCTGTGATCTGATGAAAGAAAATTCTTCTCTTCCCTTGAACAATGTCTGTGCATTATTTCCATCAAGCTTTTGAGGAAAGAATATTTGATTCTGATTTGTTATTAATATTTTAAGCAGTTTGGAGGAATCTCTGAACCTTTATGTAAAGTGTTGAAAAGCAGAATTCTTCAATAGTTCGGTAGCAAATGGATAGGATTGCATTGCATTGCAGATGGGAAATGTTACGATGCTTCTCAAGCTGCATCATCAAATGGTCGTGATGAGAATAGCTAGTACATATATTATATCATCTGTAAGTATATTAAGGATCTCTTCTGGTGCTATCGGTTTGCACAAACAAATATAAACTGTATACCAGTGAGGCATTGATGGTGTATAAGCACTCGCAAGCCTGTATCCTTCAAAAATCTGGCCTGTCAATTTTATTTACATTATACTAGAGATTCAGTGGTCCAGCTCTAATCTGGTTAATCATGGAATACTTTAATATCAGATAGCTGAAAGTGAGTGTTCCTTGAGTCAAAAATTAAATTATAACTTAGTACAGTTAAAAAAATAATAATTAGAATTGTTAGATCGTCTAGCCAAATGATTAAAGTTCCGTTTGGATTACAATTTATAAATTGGTTTATAAATTAAGTCAAAATCAAATATTAATTTCAACCCCACGTTCATAACTACCCACATATTTCATGGGATATATTACTATTTCTCTTTTAAAATTGAAATTCTGGTAGGCTGTAAGAAAAGACACCATCAAGTTTATATATTTCTAGATTTTCCATGATTTGACACGCCCTTATGATCTTTTCATTCCTGTTTTTCACTCTTAACTACCCACAGGAAGGCAGTTACTTCATAAACTGTTTTTCTATGAATTTTCGATTACGAAGCTCTTATTTTTATTTTTGTAATTAAGAGAATGAACGATCATGTTGGTTGGTCATTTGAGTTGGGGTACGATATTTGATCAACGCTAACTAGCTAAATTCTTGCACTTTACGGTTACTCTATTATTGCAATTCATAAAGCTTTTGACTAGTAATGCAGCATTGTACAACCATACTTGGAATGAATATTTTTCAACTTCTATTTCAAGTCTCTTTGCAGGAGCAGGACCCAATGATCTTTCTAGTAATTGTACATTTACAAGTACTTTATTTTTCTTTCCTTGTTGTTGCCATAAAGCCGTAAGTTCTGTTCATTGTTTGATTATACGGAATGGCTATTTGCTTTCATCACTGCATTCAAAAGTTTTATTGTATATACATATAATGTATATGTGCAATATTCTCCACTTTAGAAGAGAGAACATGGTCTGTTTTTCTTTCTTGTACTTGAAAAGTATTGTTCATTATTTACGCTCTCATCTTTGATAGGATAATTTGCTATTGAAGAATCTGATGGCATTTGAGAATAAATTTGTGTCCAACTCAATCATTAACTAGAACTGGTGTAAAATGCTGATTGGTTGCGCCTTGGTGACCCCTCATTGTATTGGCAGAAAAACTAAAAAGATTATAATGACAGTGGAATGGTATTTGAAATTGAAAAAGATGTGTGTGTGTGTTTTGAGAAAAAGTGGGATTCTGAGGAATGGAATATTAGAATCTTACTCAAAGTAAAGGCTACTGGAAGTATTCTCAAGGCAAGAATTTTGTTATTCTTGTTATTCAAGGCCGCATGAAATGGATTCCCACTTTTCCTTGCATTCTTTATTCTCAAGCATAATACATTATACAGTTTAGGATGCCTTTCATCGTGCATAATCAATTCTCTCTCTTCTTAATTCAGCACTGCCATGTTTGCCTATTTTTTGTCCAGTCTTTTCCTTGTGCTAGAAACTTTTGTGCAATTAGGTTGTTCAGCTTCTGGTGCAATGATTTCCAAAAATAGTAAATATTCAATAGATTATCTATGTGATCGAACATTATACAAGTGCTTCTCATATTGTTCTTGCACTTAATAATTACTATATTCGGTTTCACATTTATTAACTATGATGTTTGAAACACTATATCTTATATTCTTATGAACTTATGCCCTTACACTTAAGTTGCAAATAAGATTCGTGATCATTACAGATTGTCATGTTTGTTATGTTGAATTGAACGTAATTAGAAAGAATGCAATTCGCATTGCATGTGTAAGTGACCCATCATGCAGAGATGACATTTTACTTAAAAAAAATAAATATATAGTAACTAAGATATTTGAAATGAATAATGTTATTTATACATCATTGTGTCAATTAATACTATCCACATCAATAATCTATACATCAAATTGTACACCATTATGAACAAGTAACATTACTCTCACTCTCTCTCTCTCTCTCTCTCTCTCTCTCATCATCAATATGTGAACCAATTTGTACACAATTATGTACAAATAGCATTACTTCGAAAAGAAAAGCAATTCAGTTATTATAATCTCTCATTTTCATGTATATCTGTATACTATTATATACACAATGAATACAAATATCATTACTCATTTGTAATATTGCACATTATATTCTCATGCACTTATGTCCTTCCAATTCTATTATAAATGCATGTTTGATGTAGAGTTTTTGAGAATCAATTTCATGAAGAATGTGTGATTAAAAAGTATGAAAACGTTATAGACTCATGTGTTGAATTATTTTATTGAGAAAATGCGTGTGATTGAAAATGAGTTACATAGAAATGAGTTTTAAAGAATCTGTATCAAACATGGACCAAATATAATGTGCAAAGCAAATCCAAGTTGCATGTGCAAGTGGTCCATCGTGTGGAGATGATATTTTACTCGAAAAGGAATATATATGAAACACAAGTCTAGACTTTGAAGAAGATATAATTATGTGTTGATGCAAATGCAGATTGAATTTAAGTGGGAACCAATTTGTTCTTGACGTAGTTGAGATCTTTAGTTGGACTGTTGTTTATATAATCCAACTTGAATAAAAATCACTGTCCATATTATTGTGCTGTCAATGTAAGTACATTGTCTTAATCAAAACGTGGAAAGAAAATGAAAGCCATAAGGCCACTAAATTGCTTATCTTAGAAATTTTTTGAAGCATATATTACTAGATGATGGTATTGACAAGAGCAATATTATTCGGGATTTGGTTTCTAATGAGAATATGAGATAATTAAGAGCTCGTTTGATGCAGATTTTTAACAAATTAGCCCCTGTTTGAGCCACATTATTATTTTCTACTCATTTTCAATCACACATTCTTCAATAAAATAATATTTTCAATCACATCAATAACTTTTCCTTCTTTTTCAACCACATATTCACCATAACATCACCCAAAAAAAAATGCATTTTTTCCATTTTAATGTGCATCAAACAGAGACTAAAGTTCATGAAAGTTGGTGAGTTCATGAAAGTTGGTGAGTTCATGAGAAATGTGGTTAAAAAATTGTGGATAGAATGAAACGAGTGTTAAAAATTCTAGTTCTTCCATATTTCTTCTTTGGGTTTTAGGATAAAATCCTTTAGGGGTCACCCCATCTTTCGTAGGTGTGGCATTTATATCCTTAACTTTTTAATATTATGCACATGTTGTCTTATTTGACTGAAAACATTAATTTAATGATCACTTGACACACCTTTGTGATATTTGATTGAAATCGTAAAATTGTTTTTTTTTTTAAAGAACAATATTTAATATTTGATTTTTGGAATAAAGGAAATCATTTTAAGACAATTTTACCCTTTTAGTCGAACACATGTGCATGCGTGAAAATTTAACGTTTATGCAAATATTTTTCGTTAGGTAAGGAAGGTTGAATTTCTTGATCGGGATGGCAAAATATAAAAATTTATTGATGTATTAACCAAATATTATTTTTTTCTACAGTTCCATTTTCCTTCCACTTGAATTCCTCTGGAAATTTTTTAGAATGGAAAATATCCGGCTTTTCTACCTGCAAAAAATGTGGTAAGAGTGAAAAATTAAGAAAGACTGCCCCTAGTGGGCTCCATTTGTGTTAATTTCTTAACATCAATACAGTTCTACCCAGGATATAATCCAATCTCGTGGGCTCAAATTGTATCACTCTCCATATCTAAGTTGGACCTAATTTTGACGTAAATTGACACAAATAGCACTAAATGGGTTAAAATAGTATTTTTATATCGTATCTCCACTTCGTGATTTTCATCTTTACGATGATGAGTGACGGTCTTCTAAACTTGAAATGCAATGATGTTTACAGAATGAGATCGCTTTAAATCGACCATCACTTTTCTTGGGTTCAATACGAGTCCTTGATTTCTTGTCTAAAAAATCTTATTTTGTAGTTGAGAAATATTTTTTGTTAGATCAAATTTTTCGATTATGGGGTAAGGCTCCGAATCCATGTCAAGAAAATAATAATATTAGAAAAATAAATATACGCATATATTTTATACTTTATTCATCTATTCTCATGATAATATGCCTTCAAGTAGCACAATGAGACACAACAATGCAATGGCTTAATTATTTTTCAATGAAATGAATCTCACAAAATGTTTGTGTAATAATAAATAATAGTTATAAATGTACGGTTTAAATATTAAAAATAGTTAAAAGACATTTTGATGCTTCTTTATCATTAGAAAAAATATTTTAACGCTTCGGAAAAAGAAAAAATTAAGATTCCTATTAACTGTATTACCTGTCTGATTTATAGCCAGTCACTACTCAAATAAGTGTCATCGGAAAATAATAAACCCAAACCACTTCCCATCGCCCAACCTATCATCTCCACCGTTTTCTCGCCAGAAAATGTTGGTCGGAGCATTGAATTTTATTCCAACCCCAATTTTGTGGCCACTTTCGACTCTGTACATAGTCCAACAGGAGTATTTTTTTGGTACAATCATCAATAAATTCTTCAGAAACCCCCGTGGCTTCTATCTCTGTGAGCATCAAAGAGGAACCCAGTTCGGGTTTTTCGATATCGCCACCTCCTAACTTCAAGCCTCCAAAGCCCAAGCCCTTTTTGGTCCGACCCGATAAGGTGTTTGACATTTTGGGGGCTTCTCTTGCGTTGGTTTTTCGCCTTACTATCAGTGTGCTTGTTTCTGGGTATGATTTTTGTTGGGAATTTATTTAATTATGCACAGTAAAAAATAAAATAAAATGAATTTCAATTTTCAACAAGGATTTATTTTGTATTTAGATAGAAATTGTGATAGGAATTATACATTTGCTTAATTCTACAAACCCCTTTGCTTATCTTGAATATGAACAATCACGATATGTAATCTACAGCTGTTCAATTGTCCAACCCCCAATGAAAGTTCACGCAGGGAATAAAAATGAGAGATTTATGATTTCTTTTTTCTTATACTAAAAAGATAATAATTGTCTTCTGTTTATTTTCTCAATCCTAATATCTTACTAATAGAAGGAGTGAGTCTACGGGTACATCCGGGTGTCCATAATGGACACCCGGATGGACACTCGAATGTACAAGTAGATTATTTCTCTAATAGAAGTCCAAATGAGCTTGGTCCGAGACTTAAATTTAATCCGATCCAATGTTTAATTAATCTAATTAATTAAACTTGGTCCATTAATAAATAACCCAATTAATTAATTGTACAAGTGTCCAATAATATCATTCTTACAATTCTCCTTTTGTGTGTGACACATTAAGTTCCCGGTCACGATACCTAACGACGAGAATTATTATTTTGATCTAATAAAAAACACAGTCGGTCACGATGTCTAATGACGTGAATTATTATTTTGATCTAATCAAAATTAGGGGTAGGGTTGGGCGTAGTTCGATTTGGATTGGTTTCGACCC
>CAIGRR010113813.1:0-10744 GCA_903798365.1 Fraxinus sp. 1973-6204 | reverse complement strand
GATTGTCTACTTAATTCTTCACACAAACACACATTGGTTTGCATTGAAAGAATGGATATTTGTTCAGTATTTTAACTTTGAACCATGTTTTATAGTGTAGGATCTTGAAACCTGAGATAAAAGGTCAGATTATTTTTGCATGCTTGTATTGTATTTAGGATATAATTTCGTTTAAGGACAAACAAATGTTTAAGTTGGGGGATGTTTGATAAAGGTATTTTATATACTTATTCAAGGTCTAAAATAGCGATATTTAGTTGTTCTTTTGGTGAAATATATCCTAAATTGTTATATTTTGTATTAAATAGATAAAATTCAATGGTTAAAAAAGGAATTGGAAGAGACGAAAGGAAAACCCAGAAAAAAAAAAAGTGAAATCCAAAAGATGGGGACCAAGTTTCCACAATCCAATAGCTGAATCAGACCATGAATCGGAGATTGAAAATGCTAGGGGTTCAATTGGATGCACTAGGAAGCTAAGAGGGCTAAAACATAGGCTAAAAAGAAGAAAAAGACGTTGCATAGAAGTTCGATGACCAAAGTGTACAAAATAAAAAGATAATTAAACTATGTGGTAGCATAGTTCAAAAGGCACGTGGTCGCATTTCACCATATAGGGAAAGATTTGGAGTTCAAAGGGTGAACTATGCGGTCACATCACTTTAAACTATGCTATCTAGCATAGTTATAAAATTTGGTCGAATCTAAGGTTTCCTTGTACGATTATAACTCGATAAGATTTTGGGTGATATTTTTGACCTAGACTCGAGCCACATAAATACCAAAATGTCTCCTACACCTAAGTTGAGCCTTTTTCATGCAAAAACAACTTAATAACATCGATATTTTTGGAGAAATCCATTGAGAGAAGGTGACAAATTCATATTTGTGAGAGGTTTCAATTGTGGAATTGCAAGAAGATTACCAAGTAGAACTCATACCAGAAAATTAACATAAGGATTGGGAGGACAATTCAAGAGATATTAAGAATCTATCAAAGTCATTCAAGAATTCAAGATTTCTCCTCACTTATTCCATTATCGGGTGATATTTATTAAACGTAGAACAATTTCTTGTAATTTCAACATGCTAGGCTAATTTTATATATTATTATGATAAGATGAACCCTTATAATGATATTTTTAGTTTTTAATTAATTATTTCGACTTTAATTTGATTTGATTTGTGAATGTTTATTATCGCTTGTATCATTCTTTTCAATTTCTTGATCACAAATAGAATTATTAGTTAATTTTATTGTTAACGAGAGAGACAGTAGGGTTTAAGCTAAATATAATAAACATTATAAGGTTTGATTGAAAATAGAGATATGGCTCTATACTTTATATGGTTTCAATNATTTCTTGATCACAAATAGAATTATTAGTTAATTTTATTGTTAACGAGAGAGACAGTAGGGTTTAAGCTAAATATAATAAACATTATAAGGTTTGATTGAAAATAGAGATATGGCTCTATACTTTATATGGTTTCAATAGATGTTCTAACACTTGTTAACTCATTTATCATGTTTGCATGTTTCATTGAGAGGTAGAATGGTCACATGACGAGAATAAATTTGATCGATATCGAGAGAAATTTCAATTAAATTAGGAATATTGACCAACATGAATGATTTTAAATTGTCATTTTAATAATTACACTAAAATGGAATAACATTGGGGATTCAACATCTTAACAATGCATATCACATGTTTAAAAAACACATTTACTTGCTTTCACTAATTTAATTGATAATTTAGGGATTAGTATAGAAAATCACAACTTGTTTGTTATTCAATTAAAGTTAGAATTAATTTTAACTCGATCAAACATATAGTCCTCGTGATTTTGACACTTTGTTCATCTTTATATTATTTGACCACGATCCCGTGCATTTACGAGTTTTCAAAGGGTTAACAGTAAACATTAAAGCTGGTTATATTACCAGGCGCCACCTATAGGTGGGGGTACAACCAGCAATGCCCTACCCTAAATATAATTGATGCATTATTGGAAATTGCATATTCTATTTGTGGTATCTCTCAGAGCTATTACATTGTTTCAACCATTTAACGACAATTGGAATACGTCTACTTGGATACAATGAATGTAGCTCATGTTTGGTTTAGAAAAATTAGATGTTTAGTAGATTTAGATAAATATTGATGAAATGTGTGGTTGAAAAGTTGTGAATTCCGTAAAATGTGTAATTAAAATTAATTTTTGATTTTGATTTAAATTTTAATCTAACTTTTTTAATTGAACCAAACAGGGACATAGTTGCTTTGGTGCAAAGACGAGCAACAAGCTGATTCTAAAAGAATATTTGAAGAGTCCCATATACAGAATGTGCAAAGAAGAGCCACATGATTCTAAAAGAACATTTGAAAAGGCTAGAATAAAAACGTCTCGTTCAATTTGATATAGACATTACGTCATGGACTACAAGAAGCACAATTAGTTCAATTGAACATCATTTTCATTGCAATTTTAATTTTCTTAAAAATGTTCAAAACATGTTACTAGCAAACTATTTCTCAATAGACTAAAAGTCCGATGCATGATTTTTTTAATCATCATTCCAATATGGATTATGCTATATGTACAGGGTGATTCAAGTGGCTTTACCTTCCAATACATTCAAAGTCGTATTTGTGAAGGCCGTGATGCCAGTCTAATAGGCGATGATGAAACTATTCTTCGACCCATGCTATTGCCCAATATAACCAACTTAAGTAGCCTAGTGAAACATGATGCCCAATACTCGGTCCAGTGAGGACATGTTTGGTGAATGGGACTTTGGTTGTTTTACCTTATATTGAAAATGTAAGTTTTTCTAGAATGTTGGATTCTCGGATGCCAATCTCGATACATGCTTGGGTGGTAATATAAAAAGTTGATTTTTTACTGTATACTTTTCTGGCTTTTGTTCTTTGAGAGTTCTCTAGAGTCTTCTATGTTCTCTCTTTCATCTCATTCTAATTTTGAGTTACTCTTTAATTTGGTTTAAGAGTGATTTTTCTTGTGAAATCTGTTGAAAGGGTATATCGTATATGTGGTAATAGTGAGCTCTTCTGGTCCATAGAAGAACCTACATGTTTCCTGTGATCGTGAGAGTTCTTAGGTAAATCTGGGTTTTACATTGTTGATACAGAAGGGTACAATATTCCGAGCCTTCGATCAATGATACTTTGGTGTCCACTGGTTATGATGTGAAGTTTGTAATAGGTTGTAAAGATATGTAATATTTTGTATCTTGGTTTGTATAACAGTGGTAGCAAAGTGTCTCTTGGTTGTTCTTGGGACTTCCATCAAAGTTAGGACACTGAAAAATTAATTTTCAGGGTTCTTCTTTTTTAATCGCTTGAAAGTGTGAAACCCTAGATTTGGATTTGTTATGATCCGGGGATTATTCTTACAGATCTGTATTTTAGTTGAGGAAATTGATACGGTGTTCGTGATTTTTTGGTTCGACTTAAATAAGGACCCTATAACTAGGGATTTCTTTGGTTCTTGGTCCTCTGGTGGAACATCATACCTCTATTGTGAAATTTGGTCCTCCCTATTGCACTTTATTTAGCATGTTGGTGGTTAATCTTGAACCACCCATCATGTTTGCGATCCTAAAACTAAAATTCCCACCCCTTTTTATCTGCATATTCGTATATGTTGCTAAATTTGTGTATTCATCCTGGTGTTCGAATTGAGCCTTGACTGAGAACTTGAGTCTCACGAAATCCTGTTGAATTTGATCATTCTTGGGAAGACTACAATTGTTTCTTTATTTGTTTTTTGAAATATTGTTATTTCTGTTGTTGTTTTCATACCTTGATTGTGCATTGTGTTATCTTTGGTACACTCTTGTTATTGAAAATAATTGTGACATATTTTTTTTATTGATGCTTATTTTCTGTGATCTTGATCTCTTATTGTTTGTGAAGATCAAAATCGCCTGTTTTTCAAAAGTGTATCTTATGTCTAGTATTAAAGTTTCTTTAGAAATACTTTGTGTTATTTATTAACAATAAAACATGACAAATACTACTTTTGAATTTGGTGTTTTTGATGGAAAAGGGATTTTTCCATTTGGTAACAAAAAATGAAAGGTGTTATTGTTCAACAAAAGGTTTCTAAAGCAATAACACAAGAATTTCCTGAAACTATGACAGCTAATCAGAAGACTGAAGCTGATGAACTTGATTATCCGTCTATTATTTTGCGTTTATCTGATCAGATTTTGAGAAAAGTAGGAAAACAAGATTCTGTTATGGCTCTATGGGATGAATTAGAGAAATTTTATCTTGTCAAATCTTTACCAACTAAGTTGTTTTTATTGGAAAGATTTTTTAGCTTTAGGCTAGATTCCTCTAGGGATTTAGATGATGATCTTGACATCTTTAATAAGTTGGTTCAAGCTATTACCAATATCGGCGATAAAGTTTTTGAGGAATATAAGGTTATTGTGTTACTTAATGCCATTCCTGAAACTTATAAGGAAGTTAAGGCTGCCATAAAATATGGTAGAGATACCTTACACCTGAGATAGTTATTAACCTTTAAGGAGTAAAGAACTTGAACTTAAGAATAAGAGAAGTAATAGTGGGTCTGAAAGCCTATTTGTTAGGGGAAGAACCCAAAGCAGGTTTAATGGGAATCAGGAAACTTCTAGTATTCGATGGAACTATAATAGAAGGAAATTCAAAAGTAAGGGCAAATCTAAGTCAAAGACAAAAAAATAAAAAATGCTATGGGTGTGAAAAGACTGGACATTTTATCAAAGATTGTTATAAGAAGAAAAACTAACAGAAAAATAAAGGTATTAATGAAGGAAATGTAGTAGAACCTACTGATTTTACTACTGTAGATGTATATATTGTGACTGAACAGAATCCTAATCATGACTCTGCCAATGTTGTTGATGAATGAAATTAGATTCAAGAATGGATCTTGGACTTTGGTTGTTCCTTCCACATGACTCCTAAGAAGGATTGGTTAGACCGTTTTAAGGAAATTAGAGGTGGAGAAGTAGTCATGGGAAATAACATTACTTGTAGGGTTGAAGGGATTGGGAATGTAACATTACAATTTGATAATTGATATATCTATACCCTTGAAAGGGAAAGATATGTTCCTGAATTAAATAAGAACCTAATTTTAATGGGAAATTTGGATAATATAGGTCTACATGGATGGCCTATTGAAGGTGCTGAAGGGATCTCTTGTTATGTTTAAAGGGATTAAGAGAAATGGGATATGTGGTCAAGGCTAGTATAGTGGTTGATCACATTGCTCAGTCTTTTAGTGCTGAACTTGATGCCACTCTAAAATGGTACAAGAGATTAGCTCATGTGGATGAAAAAGGCCTGCATATTCTTTATAAGAAAGGGGTTTTTGGAAAGGACTCTATATCTAAAGTTCCATTTTGTAAAAATTAAACTTTAGGCAAGTAGCATAGGTTGACCTTTGACACTGGAAAGCATAAGTTTATACACTCAAATTTATGGGGAGCTTCATCTACTATCACTCAAGGAGGAAATAGATATTTTTTGTCCTTGATTGATTTATTTTATGAACGTTTGGGTTTATTTGTTAAAACATAAATCGGACACCTTTGAAAAATTTAAGACTTGGAAAGTTATGATAGAGAATCAAACTGGGAAGAAAATTAAGACACTTAGGACTGGTGATGGTTTAGAGCATAGTTATTAAACCCGACCCAGTGATTAACCCGGGAGAATCATCGGGTCAATCGGTCAACAGTTCAACCGGTGGGTCGGCGGTTCAATCGGTGGATCATTGTTAGATTTTAATTTTAATTAAATTATATTTTGAAAATAAAAAAGGAAATCATTTATTGAAATCTAATATATATATTTTGCTCACATTATATAACCAAGGACCATCAGTTGCTATAATGGTTGTGGAGGTGAAATATNTCATTGTAAAAGAAGAATTTATAATTAAATTCCTTATTGTAATTGTTTATATAATATTTTGCTCTCATTATATAACCAAGGACCATCAGTTGCTATAATGGTTGTGGAGGTGAAATATCCCATTGCAACTCAAGGTTCAAGTCACAACTCCAACAACTTTAACAAAACAATTTACTTCAATTTGGTAACCATCCAGTTCAAACATTGAACCAGATCTAGTTCCACTAAAAACCTCCAGTTCGGACGGTTGGTTAGTGGTTTAACCGGTTTATGACCGGTTCACTTGCTTGCTTGAACAATTGATTCAATCGGACCGGACCAAGGTCCGGTTAGGCGGTTCCCGGTCCGGACCGTCTGGTCCAGTCCAGTTTTAATAACTATGGTTTAGAGTTTTGCAATACTAAGTTTGATCAGTTTTGCAATGAAACTGGGATTAGGAGGCATAGGGCTGCTCCTTATACTCTAAAGCAAAATGGAGTAGCTGATATGATGAATATGACTCTATTAGAAAATGTTAGATGTATGCTTGTAGGATCAAGTGTTCCTAACGTCCTATGGGGTGAAGCTTTAATGACAGCTTCTTATATTGTTAATAGAACTATTTCAAGTGCTCTGGGTGATAAAACACTTGAAGAGCAGTGGATTGGAAATGTTCCAGGTTATTCTCATCTGAATTTTTTTGGATGTGCTACTTATTCTCATCAGAATATAGGAAAATTAGAGCATAGAGCTCAAAAATGTGTTTTCTTAGGATATTCTGATGGGTTAAAGGGTATATGCTTTGGAATAAAGAGTCTAAAGGTTTTAAGATTATCACAAGTAGGGATGTTACTTGAATCTAATATGCCCCGTTTAAGAGATAATGAACCTAATAGACTACCTGAAGTGAAGAAGGAAATGGGACCAAGCTGCAGGTGGAGCTTGGACTCCCATCTGATCCTGTTGAAATTAAACATGTGGATGAAGAAGCTGGAAATGCTTTTTATCCTCAAAAGGTTGAAAAAAAGGTAGTGTTCAAAGAAATTTAGATGAACAAGTTAGTAGTGTGAGTGATTACCAGTTAACTAGAGATAGAATTAGGAGAGAAATAAGAGAGTCTGTAAGGCATAGAGATTACATGTCACTTGCTGTTATGTATTATCAAGATCTTGTATTCAAAGAACCTAAACCTTATGAAGAGGTTATGTGCAACCAACAATCTGAGAGTTGGCAGGCTACTATGAAAGATGAAATTGACTCCTTAATGAAGAATAAAACTTTGATTTTAGTTCATAAACCTGGAGGTAAGGCACTTGTTGATTGCAAGTGGATATTTAGTGTTAAGGAGGAAAATACTGAGAAAATGCATGTCAGATTTAAGGCTAGGCTTGTTGCTAAGGGNAATTTGTTATTTATTCATATGTACTTATGAATTTTTCCATAGTTTCTTGTTTCTTTCTTTTTCATTTTAGTTATACTTTATATTAGCAAGCCCAGCCCATTTTCAGTGGATGGAATGGACCATGTTTGGCTTCAAGGACTGAAATCCAATTCTCGTTCACATTATGTCATTAAGGCCCTGTTTGTCCCACATTATTTTTTTCATTCTCATTCTTCTACTCATTTTCAACCACACATTCTTCAATAAAATAATATTTTCCATCACATCATTAACTTTTCTTTCTTTTTCAACCACACACATCATTTCAAAAAAATGCATTCTCTAATTTTAATGTGCACCAAACACACTCTAAGTATACTAATATTAAAGTTTGAACTTGAACAAATGATGTAAAAACTGCATTTTTACATGATGATCTAGATGAAGTTATTTATATGAAACAACCACCTAGTTTTATTGATAAAACTAAAGCTGAACATGTTTGTTTGTTGAAAAGATCTTTGTATGGCCTGAAACAATCACCAAGATAGTGGTACAAAAGATTTGATAATTTTGTATCTACTATTGGTTTTATCAGAAGTGAATTTGATCACTGTTTATATTTTAAGAAAGATGATGCAAATGATATTGTAGCCTTTATACTCTTGTATGTGGATGATATGATTTTGATTGATCAGAATATGTAAGCTATAAATGACATTAAAAGATCTTTGAGTGTTGAGTTTGAAATGAAATATCTAGATCATGCTAAGAAACCTTTAGTCATGGAAATAACTAATAAAAGGCATAACATGTTATTAACTTTGAAACAGACCGCCTATGTAGAAAAAATGTTGACTAGATTTGCTATGCATACTCAAAACCTGTTACTCTTCCTTTGACTAGCCATTTTAAGCTAAGTAAGGATCAATGTCCTATAGATGAATCATATATTAAACAAATGGAAAGAGTTCCCTACGCAAATGTTGTAAGATCAATTATTTACACTATAGTTAGTACAAGACTTGATGTAGCTCATTCTATTAGTACACTGAGCATATTTATGGCTAACCCAAGGTCTGAACATTGGGTTGCTTTGAAATGATTGTTGAGATATATGAAAGGTTCTTCACATTTGGGCTTATGTTTAAGTGCCTATAATGAAGGTGTAGTGCTTAAAGGCTTTGTATATTCAAATTTTGCTGGAAATAGAGACAATAGGAAATCTACTACAACTTATATGTTTACTTTGTGTGGAACATGTATTAGGTGGAAATCCAAACTTCAACCTGTTGTTGATCTGTCCACAACTGAGGCTGAATATGTTGCTGCAACTAAGGCTATAAAAGAAGCTTTGTGGCTTAAGTGTTTATTATCTAAAATTAATGAACTCTGTAATCTTCTTGTTGTATATTCAAATAGTCAAAGTGCTATATATTTGTGTAAAAATCCAGTTTTTCATGAAAGAACCAAGTATATTGATGTTAAATTGCATTTTATTAGAGATATAGTTTCTAAATAGGTTTTAGTTGAGAAAATTGCTACTCAATTTAACCCAACTAATATGGGTACTAAGGTACTACCCTAAACAAGTTTAATTCTTGTTTGCAAATGTTGAACATTGATACTGGTTAATTTTTAAATTAGTGCAAGTACTAATCTTGTTGTTGGGTGGAAAGTTCATGGAAGCTATGGTCATTCAGTTGTTGACCTGAATAGAGCAATAAGCTACATGAATAACCATTGGCATCAAGGTGGAGCTTTGTGAAGGTTGTGATGTCAGCCCAATAGGCGATGATGAAATTGGCTTTCGGCCCAATGCTATTGCCCAATATAACCAACTTAAGTAGCCCAGTGAAACCCGAGGCCCAATACTCAATCCGATGAGGACATATTTGGTGAATGCGACTTTGGTTGTTTTACCTTATATTGAAAGTGCAAGTTTCTCTGGACCATTGGATTCTTAGTTGCCAATCATGATATATGCTAGAGTGGTAATATGAAAAGTTGATTTTTTACTCTATACTTTTTTGGCTTCTGTTCTTCGAGGGTTCTCTAGAGTCTTCTGTGTTCTCTCTTTCATCTCAACATTCTGATTTTGAGTTACTCTGTAATATGGTTTAAGAGTGATATTTCTTTGTAAAATCTGTTGAAAGAGTGTATTGTATATGTGGTAACGATGAACTCTTCTAGTCCATAGAAGAAGCTACACGTTTCATATGATCGCAAGGGTTCTTGGATGAATCTTGGTTTTACGGCATTGATACAGAAGGGTACAATATTCTGAACCTTCAATCGATGATACTTTGGTGTCCATTGGTTCTGATGTGAAGTTTGTAAATCTCTATTTGTATAATAGTATTTTTCTATTTAATCAATAATTTAAGACTTCGTTAAAATGATTAAAAAGTTGAGACTGTAAAAGAACAGAGAATTCACGAGGGAGAGAGACCATTCGAAAGAATTTCACCAGCATCTTGCGATCACATTTTTTGTATATACATAAAAGACAAGTACGTTTTATAACCAAAATAAAAACTAGATAAACTAATTGAAACAACGGGTAGTGGTCTATTTTAAGCAGCCGAGATTTGACATTAGTGCCTCCTTCAATATAAAGATTCATGTATTCATCAGTTCTTGGGCTTTGCAGCTCGATATGTCAGCGTTTACAACCTTACTCGGTAACACTAGAAAAGAACTTGGCATTGGAATTTTGTCCTTCGGTTTTCCTCCAAAACTTTGGACTCAGAAATTCTGCTCCAGGTATCAGACAACATGTGTTTCCATTAGAATCACTGCTCGGAGTTCTTCGAGTTGAAATAGCGAAATCTCGTGACATCTCGTCTAGCACCTTCTCCAGACCATTTACTCGTTTTTCCAACGAATTCATTCCCTTCTGGGAGTTTCCAATAAATCTCTGATACGAAAAAGGCCATGGTTGAAATAAGTACTTGGCTTGTAGAACTTAATTACTTGATAAGTCATTCAATAAGCATAAAAAATTTGAAGCAACGCGAAAGCATCTGAAAACAAACAGCAATCTAACGAGGTTATATGAATAACTCGACACATAAAGAAGTCCAAAAAGATTTCAGTCACAAAATTTCCTTTTTCTCGGATGTGCTAATTCCCATTCTCTTTCCGACTCAATTCTTTGAATATCAACATATCATAGAAAATTATCCATTTTACTTGGATTGACCCGTGAAAAGAAGAACCCTCGAAGAAAACAAAGACCAGCGTTTGTTCATGAAATCTCATCAATATGCTGAATAAACGTACTCAAGTCCAAGAGACGAGCAGGCTTCCAATGCAGAAGCTAAAATTTAACCAACAACAGCATATTTCTTTCCCCTCGAGTAAATTTTATCGGAAACAGACCAAGATTATATAAAAGGTACAACAAAAGAAAGAGAGAAGAGAGTAGTACCTGGAGGAGCTC